>JBBPBX010060302.1:0-21488 GCA_038048925.1 Garcialebias charrua
CATTTTATAAAACATGTATGGATCAAATAGAACTAAAACACAAATTAATAGTCACTGTTCCCACAACTATTTCATTAATACATTTTAACATAGATGTTCCATCAAACCTATGTCATGTTTTTATAAAACGTTTTACACCGAAGCTCATTTTTAGAAGTTTTGCTCAACTTTGAGTTTTAGAAACCAGACTAGTTTGTGCAGCATTTTAAAGATAGATGTCATTGTGAACTCGAAGGGTGATTGGAAGAAAAGAAAATATCCCAGTTTGCAACCAATGAATTAAGGTTCTGTTATTATTTTTATATTATTGATGTTTTTCTTCCTAGGTCGTTTCAGCTGGCTTCCCAAGGACAGCGTACTTTGTTGCAACTCTTCAGGTACTCTGAGCTTTTCTCTAATTCGTTTTACTCCATTTAAAATTTAAAACAAAAAACTGAAGGAATTTATCAAACTGCACTGATTTGCTTCAAAATCAGCTTTTTTGAAATAAATAAAAAACCTGCTTGTGGACAAATTGTTTTCAGACTGTTTAAATTTAGCAGGATAGGACTAAAGAAGAATATTTTAATTTAGGAATAATCAGTGGAAATAAACCTCTTGATATACAGAAAATATGTGTAATTTACTAACACACATATTTCATTGTAACAACTGGATTATGTTGTTACAATGAAATATGTGTGTTAGTAAATTACAGTTGAGGACTAGACTTGAGCAGAACGTGACCTTTCGTTGATTAGTTGTAGTTTTTTTAAAGCCGCGCAGCTTTAACAGCTCGTCTCCTCACAAACCAACGTTGACGTTCTGCTCAGACTGAACCACTGCATCAGCAGCTGGATTTATTGACTTGGCATTTTCTTTGAAGTTTTTATTGATCGACTTTAGGCGCAGGTAGGGCCGCCGACACGGGCTTACCTGGGCCAAAGCCCACAGGGGCCCACAGCGTTGTGGGGGGGTTCTATCATTTTGAGGTCACATGACGAGCTGAAAAAAAAACTGTTTAGTAACTTGTCAGCTTCTCTGTCAGTCTCTTCAGATGCCTGGTTGTTGCTGCGGATTGATCCAAATTAAAAACGGCCCTCTGTTCTCACTGCCAAATGGAGCTGACCAATCAGAATCTGTATTGATAGTTGGGGGGGCGTGTCCTTTCATGACGGACTGACGGCTGTCCACATGTCGAGGCAAGAAGTTAGAGAGCGGTGCTCATAAAAAGAGGATATTTTTTAAAAGAGTTGATGGAGAGGAACGTTTTTTAAACCAGTTGTCAGAGAAGATGAACCTGCAGACGGATGTTCACCGACTCCTCCACGATCTGAGGGAGAGGAGCACGAGGAGCGGTTCACGCAGGCGGAGGCTACGTTAGCTGGAGAGGGTTGGAGGAGCAGAGAGAGGACCAGGCAAGTGTAGATGACAAGTCTGAGACTCAACAGTGACCCAGGCCACTGGAGCAACAGCGCCATCAGATGTCCCATTTTCTCCCAGTACACACACACACAAAAAAGTGTGCTTAAAATGCAACCTTCTTGGGTGGTTTTGGGATTTTATGTTGGTGGAGGGCCTGCAGGGCCACTTACCAGCAGATTAAAAAAATAAAATCTACACAAGTTTCCATTTCTCTCGTTCCTCCACTCGCAGATACCCTGATGTCTCAATGGCGGATACGGTTAAAGACCGTGTAAAGTGAAATTAAATTTGTGTTTTTAGTTTGTCACATGGCATAAATATGTGTTATTAATCACCCATATAAATCTGACTGATTAAAAACATTGTTTTCCTTATAAAATTAAGTGTCAAAAATCATGAAAATACATGATTTTGCCTTGCTCTAGAACGCTGGGGGCGTGTCGCACGTGGGCGTGGTTTCAGCGCAGTACTGCGCCATGTCCAGCCCCCTTCAGAGCTGAGCTGTGTGGGGAGGCATACGGGGGAAGCAGAGATCCACCTGCTCTGTTTTTATCTGAGTTCTGGCTTCCAGCAGCTCCTTTTTCCAAGAGTTACGCTGTTTTTAGTGCACTAACAACTCTGGTTATGTTTTTAAAGTTGAGGACACATAACTCCGCTGTTATAATCAGCGCTATTTTAGAAGATGAGCGGACTCGCGGTCCGAACCGGTCACATCGCATGCGGGGTCTGATCGCCACACACACACGCGCGCGCGCGACCCGGTCACATCGCATGCGGGGTCTGATCGCCACACACACACACACACGCGCGCGCGCGACCCGGTCACATCGCATGCGGGGTCTGATCGCCTCTCACTCACACACACACACACGCGCGCGCGCGACCCGGTCACATGCATGCGGGGTCTGATCGCCACACACACGCGCGCGCGCGCGGGGGGGGGGGGGGCGGAGGTGCGCGGAGGTGCAGGTGGCATGTGGTCGCTCCAGCAGCACGCCAGTACTGGAGGGAGACGGTCGGTAGCGAGTGAACGGCTCCACCGAAGAACGCATTTATAACGGCTGGAGCTGCAGGGGGTGGGGCTTGTGACCGCGTGACGAAACGCGGTCACATTTAAACCACGCCTAAAAAATCCTGAAAGAGAAATGTGTTTATACACAGTTTGATCTATAACTCCAAAATTAATTGAGCTACAATTTTGAGACTTTTTACTCATTTACAAGATTACAATTACGACATTTATAATGTTTATTGAAGAAAATGTTGAAATTCACTTTACACGGTCTTTAAACCTCAAATATTCATGGACCAAACTTGTAAATGTTGATTTACAAAGAAATATCACATTTTATACAAGTGGTTATTTGCAGCATCTGCAGTCAAAATGTCTAATCTGTGTACTGAACAACGTTCTGCGTAACGTGAGGATCTTTTTCAACAATCCCTGAAACGTTGTTCCCTTCCTGGGTTCTGGGGGGGCTTTATTGGTTCATGACTCTGCCTGCATGGATCTCTATCTTTGCATTATTGTTTTTACTAGGTGCACAAAGCTGATTATCAAAACCTGTCAAGCCTGCACGATAAACATTAGGTAAGTAAATAAGCTTATTTATAGAGCGCTTATCACAGACATAAAATCACAAAGCGCTGTACAATAAAAATCAACGCTAAAAAATATACAAAGAATAAAACAGCATAAGAACTACAAAAAAAGCACAATAAAATCATGACATAAAAGCCGAAGCTGCAGGGGCAAACTGTTCCACAGCCTTGGGGCCACTGACTGAAAGGCCCCGTCCCCTTTAGTTTTCAACTGCGTACGTGGAACATCCAAGAAGTTCTGGGTCTGGGAACGAAGGCCACGAGCAGCAGAGTATTTAGTTAGGTTTCCTAGAACAGACTAAAAACAAAAATGTTCGGCTCCAGTTTATCGCTTGAGAAAATGTGATGAAACTGTGTGTTTTGACCTTGCTGATTATTATGTTCTGTGTCACCTGCTTGAATAAAAGAGAGACAAAAAATCTTAGAAAGTTGGAGTTCATCCTGATCTAGTCAGGGTGAACTTCCCTCTTTGCAAAGAGTCACTCAAATCTCACGCTGTTGTCTTGTGTGAATTATTTCTTTAAAGGTTCAGGTGTAAAACACCTATCAATTATCTTTTGCTTTTTTCGACCAATCCAACCTTTCTTCAAACAGAGTTCAAATTCAATTGATTAGACACTCGGCTCTAAAGGATTTGGTAAAAACTCTAACAATTGGGCTGATTAGAAGAGTCTTTAAAGCGATCTGAGAGAATCATTTCCTGGTTGTTGTTTTTTTGCTGAAAAAGAGGTTTTTACACTCAGGAGGGGATGTCTACGAAGTTTTTCAGAGCACTTCTCATGCTGTCTGAAGCTTATAGAAATAATAAAATTGAATTAAACGTGATGTTTGTTAAATTAAAGGTAATTTCCCTGTAGCTGTGTGAATCCCCAATATTTTGGAAGATTTATAACTTTTTTGTAAATTAATTGTCATTGATGAAGGATTTAGCCTTAAAAATTGTCTTCAGAAGAATAAATCCTGAACTTCAGACTCAGATGCCAGAACCGTGTCTCCCGAGGGTCAAAGCATACGTTACTGAAATACTTTTCTTTATGCTAACGTTTTATGAGCCGTTCAGACATGTTGGATCATCTAGCACACGTTTGACTCCAGCTCCTGGAATTAAAACACCTAAAGGCAACATTTAACTTTTAAAACATGCATTTTATAAACCTTAGAGCTTCAGAAGAAATCCAGAGCAGAAAATGTAAAGTCACTAAGAGGCGTAGAGGAAATTAACAGGGATTACTTGATTATATCTATTTTAGTCTCTGAAAGATCTTTCAACACTATTTATTTACATCACTGAGATAACAGGCATTTTTATTTTTTAATTATGTACCAGAAACTGCAAAAAAGTGCACATCTTTGTCAATCACAGCTCAAAACTTTGCAAATCCATAAAACATGCAAAACCACGTAGATTAATTCCAACTGCACCACGTTATGTAAAGAAACTTTTTACCCACAATAAATTATTTACATGGTGAATCGGGAAATGTTTTGAAAAAACAGTTTATTTTATTTTATCTGACTTGCTCTGAAGAAAACCGTGCACGAAGGCTGAAGTCCTGCACGTCTCATCTCAGTCTTCCTGTGCAAACTCCAGGTTATGTTGGAAAAACATTCCCTTTGTCTGAGACGCACACGTGAGCTCTGAGAGTTAACCTTCAAACTTTTTATTTTTATTTATCTAGTTGAACTCTGATCACAACAGGATGTATAAAGCAGGTTTGTTTTAAACTAAAATGCTTTTCATTTAAAAAGATGCTCAAATTGAACTGAAAATACATTCAGCTCTGCATAAAGGTTTGCAGAAGAAGTAAGTTTAATTTTTTATTTGTTTTTGCCTTTAACTTATTTAAAGATGAATGGATTTGTAGTTTGAGTAGAAACTAGACAAATGAGCGGGATATCTATAAAATAAAAATTTTAAACCCCTTTTAATTCAGTTCTTATGCTTTCTAAACCAGATACAGTATATCTCCAGTTCTGACTCGCTGAGACAACCATCCACAGGAAAAGACAAACACATTAAAACAGGCTTGGACTGAATGTGACTAATGTCTGGTAAACAACAAAGCACATGCAGAAGGAAAATGGTGCTCACCTGTAAGAGCTGTTAGTGTCAGCAGCACAGCCACCCCCATTAACTTCAACCAGAGCTGCTGGGATGCCATGTTGGACGCACTCAGTCAAAGACAGCGCTGCACAAATGCTCTGGGACCAGAGGAAAAGGTGGGAGGGAACCCAGACTTTATGTGGAAACTGGCCCGTGGCAGTGGAAAGTCTTTCACCTCTGAGACTACAGACACAAGACCGCAACACTGAGATTTTTTTATTTTTTTTCTCCATTGAAGGAATTTTGGCATCCTTAGTAGTTTTCCATAAAGAGCAGGCAGAATAGAGCCAAAGAACAGAGTTACAGTTAATCCTAATCCAATCTGCAGCGTCGTCATCAAGTTCATTTTTACATAAAAAACCATTAAAGTGATCTTGTGTGCTGGATTGTGTAAAATTACATCTGTTAGAAGATTTGTTACAAACCCCTTTCTGAACCACTTTGGCCTTGGTTGGCCGTTTCTGTGAGTAGCAAGTTGGCCATCTGGCCTAAAACGTTTGATTGTTAATCATGATGATTGATTGTTTTGGACGGATGTGCTCTGTTTGCATGTGATGAAAGTCTACTTGTGAGATTCCAACAGGAGGTTGGCTTGAAACACATCAGTGAAGGCTTATCTGGTTGGCAGGTTGTAGACTGATGGATGGGGGACAAAACGTTTCTCACTTAAAGAAACTGGTCCAGATGACATAATTTTAACTTTTTTCTTTTCCTTTTTTTTTTTTCTCTCAAAAAAAAAAAATGATGGCCTCCCTTCTTCCCTTACAGCCATCCTCTCCACACCATTATTATGAAATATTTATTCTAGTAACTAGTGGAGTTTTTTTTTATTTTTTAAATAGGATAGAAAGAAAGGAAAGACGGAAAGTAAGACTACAAAATATAAGAAATACAGGGAACCCCCGACCTACGACTCCATCGACCTGCGAACCACGGGACCTACGAACGAACTAAAGTTGAAGAATGCCATCGACGTACGGCAAAAAGTTCGTGACCTACGAACGAACCAAGCTAAAATATATAATCGAGCTACGGCAGACTGGATGCATGACCTACGAACGAGCCCTATTACAAGTATATAATCGAGCTACGGCGTAACTGCGTCACATATGGCAATCGGCGAGGTGGGGGAGGGGATTGCCTTTGGCTGTTGCTTGTTGAGCATGGGCGTGACACTGCGCATGACAGTGGAAAAGTACCGCCAGCGAGAGGGGGGGGCTGGGCTTCTGGCGGATGTACACACAGCCGCAGTGCACCTGGCGGCGGAGGGATCCGTACAGGTAAAGCGGTAACTATTTAAAGGGCTGCGGCCATTTTGTCCCTCGTGGGTTAGTTACGGTGATTGATGAGAAGAGACATACGAACGAGAGAAAAACATCTGTCTACCTACACTTCAGTCAAAGTAAGGCAATTTTGTTTCATTTTTCTGCTGCTTCTAGCTTTTTCTGAGTTCATGGACTTCTTTCTCATGCACATGGACACTCATCAACGCACTGGTTTCAAAAACATGATGGTTGCAACATGCTTCTGATAGATGTGATGCTGCTGATGGATTTATGGATTCATGTGTGATTGTTGACATCATTTTGCTGATGTCAGTTCCTGCTGATTTGCTGCTCTGATGTTAAAAGCTGCACTTTGAGAAGTGTTCATGTGTGATTGTTGACATCATTTTGCTGATGGGAGTCCCTGATTTGCTGCTGTTCTGATGTTAAAAGCTGCACTTTGAGAAGTGTTCATGTGTGATTGTTGACATCATTTTGCTGATGGGAGTCCCTGATTTGCTGCTGTTCTGATGTTAAAAGCTGCACTTTGAGAAGTGTTCTTGTGTGATTGTTGACATCATTTTGCTGATGGGAGTCCCTGATTTGCTGCTGTTGTGATGTTAAAAGCTGCACTTTGAGAAGTGTTCATGTGTGATTGTTGACATCATTTTGCTGATGTGATTTCCAGCTGATTTCCTGCAGTTCTGATGTGAAGTTACTGATGTACAGTTACTGTGTGTGTTTATGGATGCATGTGTGGTGTAATGGTTTAGATAAGTGTTTGTAAATAAAGTTCTGTGCATGTTTATGGGCCAGTATGTCAGTCTCATGCTGTTAAATGTGTGCGCGGCGCACCGTTAGCGGTATTTCCGCGACCTACGAACAGAATAACGACCTACGAACGGGACGCAATTTTCACCCCCTACCTACGACCGGATCGAGCTGCGAACGGTTCTTAGGTCCCAAACTCGTTCGTAGGTCGGGGGTTACCTGTATACACAAAGAGAGAATTAGCGGTACTGCATTTTAACAACAACGAAACATCGAACTCTAGGAGCCATTGTGCTGAGATGAACTCAGGAAAAACAACCGTGACGTCTTTTATACTGAAGTGGGTGGAGCCTCACCAGGGGTTGCTAGGTGAGTGGCTGGACTCAGGTTGGGGTGGGTTGTCTCAGAGCCATATATAGAGAGAGTTCCGACACTCTTTGATGTCGCCGACAGGCGGTCAATCGTTCCAAACAACGGCTATGGAAACCTTGTGGAGCTGCGCCCTCTGGCGGCGACGGAGCGCTACTGCAGGCAGCTTCAGACTTTAACCAGAGCCATGGAACAAATTGCCCCCTCCATGACCCACGTGACTTCCGCATTCCATTCTTACAATGGAACTCTATGGGAGTGTCGCAACTCTCACTTTATATGGCTCTGGGTTGTCCTACGGCTTGTGACATCACAAGCACCAGGATTTGAAATCTAGACATTTAATATCCCTGAAAAATAAATATACTTAGAGTAAATATACCACTGGGTGCATTTTTTTGGCCCTAGGACTGTTTTTTTAAGAATTACATACCAAAAGTTGAGTAAAAAAAAACATTAAAAAGTGAATTTTGCATCTTTGGTCCCCTTTAAATATCAGGCTTCACCAGTCTGATCATTACTAAAACTGAAAATCTGTATGTTGCACTCTTTCACGCACTGCATCTGCACAATTTCATTGAGCATTAATAATAATAATGAATTTAATTTGTAACGCACTTTTCATTAACAAAAATCTCAAAGTGCTACAAAGTGCAACTAAAATCAAAGATAAAATAAAAACAAGTGATAAAATCAAGTAAAATCAATGATAAAACAACAAAAATCAATAATAAAATCAATTAAAAACAATGATAATATCTAAGAACAAAGATAAAATCATGTGGAGGCAGCGTAGGCTTGCTTAAAAAGAAAGGTCTTTAAGCCTTTTTTAAAGTCAACCAGTGACTGTGGAGCTCTCAGGTAGTCAGGGAGGGAGTTCCAGAGGCGGGGGGCAGCCACACAGAATGCCTGGTCTCCCATGGTCCTTAATTTGGTTCGTGGAATGTGAAGGAGATTACTGTTCTGTGATCGTAGAGACTGGGTGGATGAATATGGTGCAAGAATGTCCTTTAGATAATCTGGTGAAGTTCTGTGTAAGCATTGATGTGTAATGAGAGCAGTTTGTACTGAATTCTGTAGGTGACAGGAAGCCAATGGAGGTTATGGAGAATGGGTGTAATATGTTCAAATTTACGAGCTCTCAGTAAAATTAAGGGAAACTACCGTATTTTCCCGCCTATAAGTCACTTTTTCATGTCCTGCGACTTATGGGGCGAAGCGACATATTTAGGGATTTTTTTCATATATTTTTAGACAAATTTTTGGCTAAGATATGACAGTTTCCATTCATTCTGACAAAAAAAATGGAGCAGTAACTGTGACGACTTCCAACTGACGACACACCGGCACGGATTCTTTATTAGCAGAGGATGGTTGCACAACGGTTTTCCAACTAACAACACACGGACACGACCTTTTTGTGAAAACTGGCGCTTTAATGAATGCCGTGAAAACTACAGAAATAAGACAGACAGTACAAAATAAAATGTAAAACAGCAAAAACAGTGAAACGTGCTTTAACAAAAAATACCTTGTGGCCGCTCGTCGTTAAAGAAGTCCTAGGCAAACTTTTCTTGTCCTATACAGTACATTCTAAATAAACATATAAAATATTAGAACATCATGACTGACAGATGTACAATATTCACAACAGTTATAAATACCTTCAATTTTTTCCGATGCTGAGAAGCTCGTCCATGCTTTTGTCTCCTCCAGGCTCGACTACTGCAACTCCCTGTTTATTGGAATCCCTGCCAAAAACCTACAAAAACTTCAATATATTCAAAACAGTGCAGCAAGGATCTTGTTGAGAGTTCGTAAATTTGAACATATTACGCCCATTCTCCATAACCTTCATTGGCTTCCTGTCGCCTACAGAATTCAGTACAAAACTGCTCTCATTACACATCAATGCTTACATGGAGCTTCACCAGATTATCTGAAGGATATTCTTATTCCATACTCATCCACCCGGTCGCTGCGGTCACAGAACAGTAATCTCCTTCACGTTCCGAGAACCAAATTAAGGACCATGGGAGACCGGGCTTTCAGTGTGGCTGCCCCCCGCCTGTGGAACTCTCTTCCTGACTGTCTGAGAGCCCCACAGTCTGTGGTTGACTTTAAGAGCGGCTTGAAGACCTTTCTTTTCAACCGAGCATACTCTACCTCCTCATGATTCTACTTTTGATCTTAGTTGATATTGTTATTGATTTTACTTGTTTTATTACTTGTTTTATTGACATTTAATTCTGTTGCACCTTGTAGCACTTTGAGATTTTCATTAATGAAAAGTGCGTTATAAACTGAATTCATTATTATTATTATTATTATTCAATCCTATACATTCTTCAGTCCTATACAGTACATTCTTCACAGTCAGTGAACCACCAAGGCTGCTGCGCGTCTGTCGTCTGTAGGCAACCGCTCGTGTGTGTGGAGCACACCAAATCTAGCCCCTCCCCTTTGTTCACACAGATCTCGCGACAACGGCACTAACAGAACAAACCCTCACAACAGAACAAATGCATCCTGCACAAATATCACACTTTCAAAGCATAAACTAAACAAACCAAAACCAAAATATTCTAACTACTGAACAACAAATATTAATTCTTCTTTTAATACATAAATAATTTCAGTGACACTTAAGGCTGGAATACACTTGAGCGTACATGAAGTGCGCCACTGTACGCACGCATTTTGTGCGCATGTTTTCGCTGCTATAGCTCGGCTTTTATCAGCTTTCAAACGCTCGCGTTCTCGCTCCAGATCCTTGTTGTAATATGAGCAGCTGCGCGCGGAGGGGACTCAACTGAGCTCGCTGATTGGTCACTTGCTGACACGCCTACTGAAATGATTGACAGCTTTCAGTCAGCTCAGTGAAACCTCGAGAATGCATCATGAGCAGCTCGCTGAAGACCGCTGCGGTGTTCTGATGCGGTGTTTCTACTATATATGTTATAAAAAGTTATCTCAGAAATAAAAATAATAACAGGGAGCGCTTTTCCTGCAGCACACAGTCCACCAGGGAATATTTAAAACATTGCGCACCCAGGTAGGACCTGAATTCATTCATTTCATTCATCGAGTGAACGGAGGAAGAAGCGGTTACTTGACTTTAGGCAAAAAAACAAAAGAAAAGGCCCGATCAGCGATAAAGAAGGGGAATTTATTTCATTTGTGTAACATACAAAACAGTCCGGCGCCGGGGAAGTTTATGGTCAGACACCGCGCAAGCGTCCGCGGTCGTAAAAAAAAAGCTTTGCGCGTACATGCCCTGAGGGGCTACGCGGGGCTACGCTTTTGCCTTGACGTACGTACGTGGCGTACAAGCGTATAGATAGAACGCTCAGGTATATTTCGCCCTTTACACTCCCACCAAAATCACCAATTGGTTCTCAATGTGATTTTAAAAAAAAGAGTGTCAATCTTAGTCTATTTACTGTGTGTGTCAGTCTCAAGTAAGGTCACTACCTTGTGAATAGGTCTTTCTAGTTATATTAACCTTGTCAGTGGTTTTCCTTTGTCAAATGTAGTTTCACTAGTCTTTAGTTTCACTTTTCGTACCTTGCCATCTAGACTTTCTAGAGTCTCTGCTGCTAAAGCTAGTTTCCATTTACATCTTGGGGTATTATCATCTTGTAGTGTCACAGTGCTGTTTGCTTGCATGTTCCATGAAACTTTCTGCCATTTCTGTCACTTTTGGAGGTTTGTGGCCTTTCTGTATCCTCTACACTCGTTACAGTGGTAGATGTGCTAAGAGACCATAGTTCTTCATCCTAAAATCCATATGCCATTTGCACGCAGTTCATTCATAGTCATGCCTCTTCCTTGGTGATGTACACGTTCATGGTAGTGTTTGATGAGGAGGGCTGACACATGGGCCTCCTTGGGAAGAATTGCAAGGTGTTTGACATGATGATGTAAGGCTGATTGGGATAATCTTCCTCCCACCCTGAGAAAATTAGACTTATCTAGAAAGCGTTTAGCTGCTTTAGTCTGTTATGCTTATGTAGAGAACTTTTTTTCTGAGATTTGCCCTTTTGTATTTCTTCAACGAAAGCTTCTCCTTGCACTAGCTTGAAAATGAACACTTCTGTGTCTCTTCTCTTTTCAAGATCTGTTGTTTTGTTTGTTCTTTGTTGAACACCTTTAAACTCTTTGATGAATCGCTTGAGTCTAGCAATAGCCTTTACAGCTCTCGACCAATCAGAGAACTTCTTTAAACGCTCTAGAACTGGATTCACTTCCTTTGACTGTATTGTGTGTATATGACCTTTACTGAGTTGAAAATCTGTTTCTTCAGCTTCTCTTACTATTTCCTCTTTGATTGGAATATCTGGTTCCCAAAGGAGATTGGGGTTCTTCAAACTGTTTGATTCCTTTAGTTGAGTAGCGGCTAAACCCTTTGAGGTCTGATCAGCTGGATTTTCTGATTTGGGTGGTAATGGGAGTTTGTAGAGCCCATTTTTCTTTCGTTTTACGCCTTTGGTAACCTTTGACCTGAACATGTCTTCCTGTGAGACTGGGTGGTTGACTGTTGCGTGCTTACGAAAATCAGGTTCTAAAGTCTTTATCACATCAATTGGGCTAACTTCCTTTACTTGTGTGTTGCATACAAAATGAACATGTTGTTTGGTTTCAACTGCTGATTGTGGCACAGGGGTTTCTTCACGAACAATGATCTCTGTGACTTGTGCTGATGACGTCTTTATGATCTTGAACTTGAGGCAAGCCGACAACTATCCTCCAACCGAGATCGGTTAACTATGCGTAAGGTTGGTTCTCTTTGCCTGCAAGAACTTTGCGTGGTAGGAGGGCTTGTTGACAGTTATAGCCGATAAGTAGACAAACTTTGCATTCTAGCAAAGGAGGTAACTTATCTGCCAGCCTTTCAAGGTGAGGCCACTTTAGGGCGGTTTCAGACGTTGGAATATGTGATCTGTTGACAGGGATAAACTTTCTTGTATAGACTGGAGGCAATGTGATTCTCTTTTCATGTTCATATCCTCTAACTTGTAGGTCAATCAGCTTGTCACATGGTATAATTGTTGACTCGGCAGACATAGTTGACAGTCTCAGATTGACTTTACCTTTATCCGTGTCAAGATCTTGAGCTACTTCATCCAAGATGAAGGATGTATCACTCTGTGAGTCGAGGAGGGCATATATTAAAACTTCTTTGTTTGGGTGAATTTTTGATGAAACCCAGACAAGTACTATAGAGGAAGTCAGAGGTGGGGACTCGAGTCACATGACTTGGACTCGAGTCAGACTCGAGTCATTAAAATCACGACTTGAGACTTGACTTGAAAAAATGCTGAAAGACTCTGACTTTACTTTGACTTGCACGCCATTGACTTGGGACTTGACGAAGCTGTTTACTTGAAAAGACTTGATATTTTAGTCAAGTCAAAAATTTAAAACACGTTATAAAGTGGCCCCATTAATTAATTTCACTCATTCCGTATTAACAGTAAGGCGCAGACCGGGCATCCGTTTTTCCACACTCCGTATGTATGTGTGTGCGTAGCTGCAGCACAACCAATCAAATTAAAAGGATTTAGACATTTGAAAAAAACAAGACAAGGCTACAGGGCTGAGGGAACTAAAGACGAAATAAGCGCTCCAATATGCTTCCGCAAGTAATTTATTTGGGGTACATAGGTTATGAACAGTCAAATAAAAAACAAACTGCAACTTGTAAAACATGCAATAGGAAAATATCGGATGGAGATTCCATGACGTCCAACTTTTTCTGGCATTTGAAGCTTCACAATGATCGGTAGGTAGCACTTTTCTTTTGCTGTGAGATAGTTGACTTTAGCTAGCTTTGTGTTAGTGTGTACTCTGGGCTACGTTGGTGATACCGCTTAGCCTTCACTTGTATTCTATGATTTGCCAAAATTCTGGTCTTTGAAATGCCTCCACAAATAATGTGCACCGTGTTAGCTCAGGAAGCCGGTGGATAGTGAGCGGGGCTCCGGGACAGAAAGCAGATTCTGTATCTTAACTCAAGGAAGAGAGTTTGTCTCTGTCCCATCATAATGATGAACCAGGTCCACGATGGTTGGTGTATTTGAAGACATCTACGTCGGGGAATTATATTGACAATAAATATATTGTTTACTGTAGTCAGTGCATTAAGTGAACAGATTTTAAAAAGAACAAATGGTCTATTATTTACATTTTATGTATAATTGCAAATGATAAAAAAGGGGGGTAGAACGACTTGAAATGACTTGAAATTAAAAGTTCCTGACTTGAGACTTGACTCGACTTTTGCCTGTCTTGACTTGAGACTTGACTTGACTTGGACCGTCTTGACTTGAGACTTGACTAGGACTTGAGGTTAAAGACTTGAGACTTGACTCGGACTTGCAACACAATTGGTCCCACCTCTGGAGGAAGTTAATGTGCCTGACGTCGATCGGGTTACTCTATTAGAGATCGCTGGTTCAGCTTCTTCTTTAGTGTCGGCTTCTTCTTCGTCTTGAGTGTTATCGCTCATTGCAGATATTACTCTTTTACATTCAACGAACTTGTCGTTGTGTAAACATGTAGGATGTTTTCTTTGACATTTTTTGCATGTGCTCCTGGTATCACACTCCTTCGAACGATGTCCTCTCTTTAAAACATCCAAAACACAGCCTTTCTGCTTGTACAAACTTGATACGGTCTTGGACAGGGTTTTCTGTGAATTTGAAACATTTATCGAGTGTGTGACCGTTTTCTTTACAGAAAATACATGTTACAGTATATGTGTGGCTTGAGTCTGTTGTTAATGTTCTTGCTTGAATGACTTGGCTTCTTGAGTGTTTGCGTTCACTCATTTCCAAATCTTTTAGAGCTTGTACTGAGGCAATGGGATCACAAGCTATGTCAGCTTCAGTGGATATAAAATCAACAAACATGTGAAAAGATGGGTACTTTTCATCAACAGACTTCTTGTTATTTCCATAGCTGTCCGGCTCCATCTTGTAGTCAGCCACTCTGGAAATTTTAGCAAAAGTTTCTGAATTTCCATACAGTCATTGGGAACTTCCAATGCTGTTATACAGTATGTGACATTGCAGCTTCCCAAGTCTTAAGGAAGTCAGCAAACTCTCTCAACTCATTTCTATCTTTGGAGTTTATTTTAGGCCAATTGTTCAGTTTGTCTCTAAAACATTTTCCTATGGTAAATGGACTTCCAAAACTTTTTTCTAGCACCTTCCAAGCTGAATCATATGCTTCTTCTGTGCCCACTAAGAGAAGGTCTTCAACTGCTCTCTTCGCTGGTCCACCAAGGTACTTTCTGAGATAATAAAGTTTCTCATTCTTTGGAAGGTTTTTTCTTTCAATCAGGATTTCAAATGACAGCTGCCGTTCTTTAAACTTTAAAGGGTCACCAGTGAACAATGCAGGTTCTGGAGTTGGAAGACGATTAGCATTTATTGCTTCTGCTAGTATGTTAACCAGCTCATAATTTGGCTGTTATTGAATTGCAGCAGAAGAGACTTGTGTGGCTGGAGGGATGAATGGTGGGCTTGCTGCTTGGAGTGTGATTTGTGGTGGCCTCAGGTTGTTCACCAGGATCTGGTTGAGCTTGGTTTAAGACTGTAGGAATGTGCAACACAGATCCAAAGGGAGCTTGTGTGACTTGTGGGATGAATGGTATAAATCTAGGGCTTGTAGCATTGTGGACTTGGGTCAAACTTGGAGCTTGAAAGGTGTAATAACATATTGCATATACCCCCCAGATTGTGTAGTGAAACACGTGCGGGCACCAATATGTAAGGAATATGAAGATAGGTCAGATTATGAAGGTCATTTAAATGACTTATCTATTTTTAGATGTAAATTTGGCAAGGTTTAGACTGACAGAAGATACATCAATAATTTCCGGGTTCTCATCTTTTTCAGATTAATATCAATAAATCTGTGACTCAATGAAGAAATGTAATTGACAGGAGATGTTATTATGTTGACCTACCAAAGGTAGAATCATTTAATAACAAAATTATCAAATTACAAATCAAAACTTATTTAAATAGATTGATCGATTGTTTCCTATAACTAACTTTTCAGCAGATTAAAACATCAGAACAACAGAACACAAGTTAATGGGTCTTATATTAACTTATTTCTGTGGCACAAACTTACAGTTTACTTTTAGAAATAAAAATAAGAGGAGAAAGTTTAAGGAGGAAGTTTAAGGATGAAAGGGAAATGGTTGAAGTCTCATCTTGAGATGTTTTAACCAGAGATAGCACATCCTCTGGTCGGTTTCAGTTGGACGTCAGTACCGTGATGAAACGACTTTTACCTTTGCGAAGATGATCCTGTCTCGACTCCGGTAAATTAGTCAAGCCATACGCGCATGCCCTGCTGCGTTTTACAGGGCGACTCACGTTCATCTTTCCACGGTCTCGTGAGGTCTGCTTTGCCTCACAGAGTAATGCACTCAGCTCCGGTTTGGTTTTCAAGATATAACTCACAGAAAGAGTTCACAGCTTGGAGCTGTGACACTCTAAGGGTTCACAGCTGACGTGCTGTTTGAACCTTTGCTGAAGACGCGGGCCTTTGACTTATGGCCGGACGTCCATCAGCTTGGAGAAAGACGTCTATGCATCTTCCCTTCTTCCAGAGAGCTCACACATCTCAGCTTCTCCCAGAGAACTTCAGAGTTCCCGATTGCTCTCTTTCAACTCTGTCTCACTCCAGGAAGTGTCCCTTTAAGAAGCGGGTGTGACGTCAGAGTTTTCTCTCCGTTTCATTGGCTTTTGTGACCAGAATAAGGAGGAGATTTGTTGACGTCAGGTGAAATGTTTTTTTTACACGAGAAGTAGACAGTTTGAGTACGAAGACAAAACAGAAGACTTGCAAGTGTGAAAAACAGAGAAAGAGTTTTGAGAACAAATTAATTGTTTTAGAAAGGACAGGAAACCGGAGGCAACTTATGCCCTCGACGTTTCACTTCGTTTCCAAAACTCTTCAAACAAATACTAAGATCATTCTGAGTTGTTCTTTTAACTTTGGCATATTTAAAATACACCAGCTTAGTCAAATCATACACATATTAAGAATATACTGTTCATATGGATAACCGGTGATGCTTTGATTCATCATATGAAGAAGTGAATAATATTCTAACAGCATAAACCATGATCAATACAGTAT
This sequence comes from Garcialebias charrua, assembly GCA_038048925.1. NCBI lineage: Eukaryota > Metazoa > Chordata > Actinopteri > Cyprinodontiformes > Rivulidae > Garcialebias > Garcialebias charrua. The sequence continues at coordinate 16,678 of JBBPBX010060302.1, forward strand.
ATTGAAGTTATTGTGTTGATTAATTCTGAATTAAAGCTGGGGTATGTAACATTGTAATGTAGTCTGTAACTTTTCAAACAATATATTTTTCAAATTCAAGATCTTTTTATTGAATTTTTTCATTTTTTTTCAAACAACATCAACAACAAAACAAACAAAAAAACAACAGTCAATTTGAGTTGTAACATGTGCATTATAATCCACACTAAAGGAAAATAATAATAATAATAATAACATAGAAAATAATCCCTACCCAATCACTGCCAAAAGAAAAGGGAAAAAAATAAATAGAAGGTAAAATAGCCAAGAGACTGCATTAACCTGAGTGAATTGTGTTGTCAGAGAGACTGGAACAAATTCAGGAAAGGTCCCCAAACATTCTCAAATTTACCCTCTTTCTGTTGGAGTGTGAATCTGATTTTCTCCAGCTTTAAACAGGACATGATGTCAGCCAACCACTGAGCGTGAGTGGGTGGAGACGGTTCTTTCCACCTAAGCAAAATAGCTCGTCTGGCCAGGAGAGAGGTGAACGATATTACATGTTGTTGGTTTTTATTTAGGTTTGTCATGCCCTCTACAAGACCAAACAGAGCAATCAGTGGGTCAGGGTTCAGACGTGTATCTAGTACACGTGATAATGTCTGAAAGATTTCCCGCCAATATTTGTTCATAGATGGGCAAAACCAAAACATATGGGAGAGAGAGGCTTCAGCATGTTTGCATCTCACACAGTATGGGCTGACATCAGGATACATAGAGGACAATTTCAGTTTAGAGATGTGAGCTCTGTGCACCACTTTAAATTGTATTAGACAATGGCCCTCATGCACGAACCGTTCGTACGCACAGATTTGTTCTTAAACTGTGCGTACGAGTGATTTAGGATCATTTGTGGCATTCAACAATGTTTTCGTATCCTACGATTTTTTTCAGATACGAACAAAATTTACGAGTGGTCCGGACCTGTCGTATAATTTACGAGGAGTCGGTCCGCTGTTATCCAGACGGACTTCCTTCACTAATAACTTCATATTTTGTTACTCAGAAAGTATTCTGAGTTTAAAAAGAATTAAATGCAACGACACAAATTTGTTAAATTAAAAGAAGCGGCTTCAAACCCCCCCCCCGCGCCACTCATGTCGACCACCGTGCGCCACGCCACGCCACGCCCCCCCCGCGCGGCCGCGCCACTCATGTCGACCACCTCCTGTCATGTTGGCACGCTGCGCACCACCTGCCACCACCTCCTGTCATGTTGGCACGCTGCGCACCACCTGCCACCACCTCCTGTCATGTTGGCACGCTGCGCACCACCTGCCACCACCTCCTGTCATGTTGGCACGCTGCGCACCACCTGCCACCACCTCCTGTCATGTTGGCACGCTGCGCACCACCTGCCACCACCTCCTGTCATGTTGGCACGCTGCGCACCACCTGCCACCACCTCCTGTCATGTTGGCACGCTGCGCACCACCTGCCACCACCTCCTGTCATGTTGGCACGCTGCGCACCACCTGCCACCACCTCCTGTCATGTTGGCACGCTGCGCACCACCTGCCACCACCTCCTGTCATGTTGGCACGCTGCGCACCACCTGCCACCACCTCCTGTCATGTTGGCACGCTGCGCACCACCTGCCACCACCTCCTGTCATGTTGGCACGCTGCGCACCACCTGCCACCACCTCCTGTCATGTTGGCACGCTGCGCACCACCTGCCACCACCTCCTGTCATGTTGGCACGCTGCGCACCACCTGCCACCACCTCCTGTCATGTTGGCACGCTGCGCACCACCTGCCACCACCTCCTGTCATGTTGGCACGCTGCGCACCACCTGCCACCACCTCCTGTCATGTTGGCACGCTGCGCACCACCTGCCACCACCTCCTGTCATGTTGGCACGCTGCGCACCACCTGCCACCACCTCCTGTCATGTTGGCACGCTGCGCACCTCCTGCCACCACCTCCTGTCATGTTGGCACGCTGCGCACCTCCTGCCACCACCTCCTGTCATGTTGGCACGCTGCGCACCTCCTGCCACCACCTCCTGTCCGTGCTGCGGCGAGATGTTTTTTTGAAGCCATTTTCAGATCAAACCATTTATTCTTGATTTCTGATACTGTACGACCCACGGGAGAACATGCACTATATTAATATGAAGTTAACTGTAGTTTCGAGACACTTTAAAATGCTTCTGTTCAAAAACACATCCGACACTTGCGGGGGGGGGGGTAGCAGTGCGCGACTGAGAGCAGATCTCCGAACGCGTAAAGTTCTTCTTTTTACTTCTTGAGTTTGAATGAATGGACACTTCCTGCTGTCAGAAGGCAGGAAACGTGGCCTTATATGGTGTTTTGAGGGGTGGGAATTATGTAAATGACCCCTCGGCGTGCACGCGCAGCTGTTTAGAACAGGTGGGATTCATTAAATTTACGCAACCCATTTACACACGTTTCCTCAGGATAGAAGACTTTGTTGAATCTGATGTGGCATGTTAGTACGAACGCTTCGTACGAACAAAAGTAGGAGAAATTTTGGATAAAAATACGAACATTTTCGTGAATGAGGGCCATTGTCTAGCACAGAAAGAACTGGAGCTCACCAGTTTGAGTATGGAGGTCCAAGAGTCTGAAATAGAGGAGCCGAGATCCTCTTCCCAAGCAGCTTTGATTTTATCTGAGGAAGCACGCTTCAAATCCAATAGTTTACTGTAAATGAATGAAATGGACTGTTTTTTATTTGGGTCTAGAGAAAGAATAGTGTCAACAATACTGCTATCAGTTGAAATGGAGAGGTTGGACAAATGAAGAGTAATAAAGTGCCGTATTTGGAGATACCTAAAAAAATTGGACTGGGGAAGACTAAATTTTTCACATAGTTGTTGAAATGAAGCTAAAGTGTTATTAAGAAACAAGTCATTGAAGCGTACTATACCCCTTCTTTGCCATTCTTTAAAAACAGAGTCCTGAGATGATGGTTTGAAAAGTTGGTTAGACATAATAGGGCTATAAAGAGAGAAACTAGAGAAATCAAAATATTTACGAAATTGTGCCCAGATTTTTAGTGAGTGTTTTATAACTGGATTTGTAACAGTTGTAAATGGTGGAAGCGGGAATGAGGATCCCAAGAAAGCCACGGAGGACCATTTCCCAGAACACTGTGACTCCATCTCTACCCAGTCAGGGCTGTCAGGTCTGTTGTAATAGAATGACCAGAATGCTAGACAGTGCAAGTTTGCTGCCCAATAGTAAAAGCGGAAATTTGGAAGGGCAAGACCGCCTGCGGCCTTAGTTTTTTGGAGATGTGTCTTATTTAAGCGTGGACGTTTTCCTTGCCACAGATATGATGAAATGATGGAATCTAACTGAACAAAGAATGAACCAGGGATAAAAACAGGAATATTTTGAAAGAGATATAAAAACTTAGGTAAAGTGACCATCTTATAATAATAATAATAATAATCATTTTATTTAAAAGCGCCTTTCATGACACCCAAGGACACTTAACAAACCAACACAGTGAATACAGAGCAAACATTATCAGCGACAAATTGAAATATAAAATACATAAAGGATATAAAATGGAAGATAAAAATACATTTAGTAAAGTTAATGATAAGCTAGTCTAAAGAGATGTGTTTTCAGGGCAGTCTTGAACAGAGAAAGGGAGGTGGTGTTTCGAAGGTCGGGCGGTAGAGCGTTCCAGAGGTGAGGGGCAGAGCAGGTGAAGGCCCTGCTCCCCATGGTGGAGAGGCGGGCAGAGGGTACATGGAGTTGTAGTGAAGAGGAGGACCTGAGAGAGCGTGATGGGATGGAGATTTGTAGGAGGTCAGATAGATAAGGAGGGGCAAGGTTGTGGATAGCTTTGAACGTGAGGAGTAGAATTTTGAAGATGATGCGTGATTTAACCGGGAGCCAGTGGAGCTGCTGCAGGACAGGAGTGATGTGATCATAGTAGGAGGTTTGAGTGATGACACGGGCAGCTGAGTTCTGGACCATCTGTAACTTGTGGAGAGATTTGTTGGGGAGGCCGTAGAGAAGGGAGTTGCAGTAGTCAATACGGGAAGTCACAAGACTGTGCACCAGGATGGCTGTGGAGCGGGGCGTGAGAGAAGGACGGAGACGGTTAATATTATATTATAATATAATATAATATCTTGACTGAGTTAATACGGCCTATGAGGGAAGTGGAAAGCGGTGACCATCGGGATAATGCCAGCTTTGTCTGATTCAACAGAGAGACAAAATTTTCTTGATATAAATCCTTATACCTCCTCGTAACTGTAACACCCAGGTAAGAGAATTTTATCTTCTCAATTTTAAAAGGCCATTTACTAAAGTCAAGAGTCTGCGCCAGGGTATTGACAGGGAAAATTATACTTTTACTCAAGTTTAATTTGTAACCAGAATTGATTCCAAATTCCTCAAGTAATGATAAAACGGAAGGCAGCGTGTCAGTCGGATGAGAAATGAAAAGTAAAAGGTCATCAGCATAAAGGGAGACCTTGTGCTCCATATCGCCTCTCCAGATTCCTGAAATTGTGTCACAGGACCGCAAAGCAGTGGCAAGAGGTTCAATTGCCAGGTCAAAGAGCAAAGGGCTCAGTGGGCATCCCTGGCGAGTTCCTCGATGTAGACTGAATGGTTTCGATATCTGAGAGTTGGTACGAATGGTTGCGGTGGGATGTGAATAAATTAATTGCACCCATGTAATGAAATTGGGGCCAAAACCAAATTTGTCAAGAACATTAAACAAGTAGTCCCATTCAACCCGATCAAATGCTTTCTCCGCATCAAGGGAAATAACACACT
>JBBPBX010060303.1:0-21488 GCA_038048925.1 Garcialebias charrua
CCAGTCTCTTGCTTAATTGTGAGCATGATTGGAATGAACTACCTTTAGACCTTTGTGATCTTGACCTTGACGTAGTGCTTTCAGATCCTAAGCATGATCCTACATCTGGCCACGGATCTTCTTCGCTTTCTACGAAGTCTCCCTGTAGCTGTTTTTCAGCTCTTTTGACAATGTATGTTGAAAGTGAAGTACATGCATCAACTTTACGCCTTGTGTCTGCATCAGGAGGTTGTATTTGTCGTATTTGTTCGTAGATGGTTTGAACGTTTGTGCGGGTGGCGTTTAAGTCTTTAATCAACTCCTTTAATTCACTGTCAGAAGCTTTCCTACTTAGTGTTGCTTTGATCAGTTTTACTTCACATTTCCATTTTCCAAAGGTGGCTACATATCTGTTTTGAAGGCTCTTGACTTTTTCCTCTTGAAGTTCTTTACCCTTTTCGCTTAATGTTCTTGTTCTTTCACTTCTACGAACAGTCTGTGCTTCTGGGATTTGCTCCTTATGATCCTTGTCAGTCATCTTGTAAGTCTGGATAGATTTCACTCAAAGTCCTAAATTCAAATTACAATAATCCTTCAAACTTGTAACTTAAAACTTGACTATTACCTTGTGAGTACTGTTACTTATACACTTTAACTGTAATGAGCATCACTCTTAGTGCTTCAACTTCAGGAACTTTGTAAATTTCACACTTAGTTTGATTTTAAGCAAAACAAATTATTTTCTTAAACAACAATACATTACTTTGAATTTCAGTAGAAATTAATTATTCTTTGACAAAGTTGTTATAGAGACCTATTGTGGCTCTGAACTTAACTTTTAACTTAGTCACTTATTATATTTCAACACTGTCCTTTGTTAATTTCCACTTTAATCAATTACTTTCACTGGTCTTGGTTGCTTGTGAGCGTTGAGCTTAGACAGTGGCGCCCCCTTGTGTTTGCACCACTGCAGTACCATCCCTCAGCTGTAGACGTCTTTTCCTTCTTACCGGGCACGGTGGCGGTTGAGTTTTCACTGTGGCTGCTTCCAACTGACGAAACACCGGCACGGATTCTTTATTAGCAGAGAGGATGGCTGCACAACGGTTTTCCAACTGACGATACACGGACACGGCCTTTTGGTGTAAACTGGCGCTTTAATGAATGCCGTGAAAACTACAGAAATAAGACAGATAGTACAAAATAAAATGTAAAACAGTAAAACAGTAAAAACAGTAAAACAGTAAAACATGTTTTAACAAAAAATACCTCGTGGCCGCTCGTCGTTAAAGAAGTCCTAGGCAAACCTTTCTTGTCCTATACAGTACATTCTAAATAAACATAAAATATTAGAACATCGGGACTGACAGATGTACAATATTTACAACAGTTATAAATACCTTCAATCCTATACTGTACATTCTTCAGTTTTATACATTCTTCAGTCCTATTCTTCACAGTCAGTGAACCAAGGCTGCTGCGCGTCTGTCGTCTCTAGGCAACCGCTCATGTGTGTGGAGCACATCAAATCTAGCCCCTCCCCTTTGTTCACACAGATCTCACGACAACGGCATTAACAGAACAAACCCTCACAACAGAACAAATGCATCCTGCACAAATATCACACTTTCAAGGCATAAACTAAACAAACAAAAAACCAAAATATTCTAACTACTGTATTAACAACAAATATTAATTCTTCTTTTAATACATAAATCATTTCAGTGACACTTACAATAGCTAAATGAATGATTTTGTAGTAAATGTCTTGCTTTACTGAGTGGTCAGTAAAGGTCATCACTGGACAGTTCAAAGACCCTAATTTGACCCTGGGTAGGTCCATTACACCAGCTATATTGTATGGTCTGGAGACAGTGTCATTGACAAAAAGACAGGAGACAGAGACATGGACAAAAAGACAGGAGACAGAGACATTGACAAAAAGACAGGAGACAGAGACATGGACAAAAAGACAGGAGACAGAGACATGGACAAAAAGACAGGAGACAGAGACATGGACAAAAAGACAGGAGACAGAGACATGGACAAAAAGACAGGAGACAGAGACATGGACAAAAAGACAGGAGACAGAGACATGGACAAAAAGACAGGAGACAGAGACATGGACAAAAAGACAGGAGACAGAGACATGGACAAAAAGACAGGAGACAGAGACATGGACAAAAAGACAGGAGACAGAGACATGGACAAAAAGACAGGAGACAGAGACATGGACAAAAAGACAGGAGACAGAGACATGGACAAAAAGACAGGAGACAGAGACATGGACAAAAAGACAGGAGACAGAGACATGGACAAAAAGACAGGAGACAGAGACATGGACAAAAAGACAGGAGACAGAGACATGGACAAAAAGACAGGAGACAGAGACATGGACAAAAAGACAGGAGACAGAGACATGGACAAAAAGACAGGAGACAGAGACATGGACAAAAAGACAGGAGACAGAGACATGGACAAAAAGACAGGAGACAGAGACATGGACAAAAAGACAGGAGACAGAGACATGGACAAAAAGACAGGAGACAGAGACATGGACAAAAAGACAGGAGACAGAGACATGGACAAAAAGACAGGAGACAGAGACATGGACAAAAAGACAGGAGACAGAGACATGGACAAAAAGACAGGAGACAGAGACATGGACAAAAAGACAGGAGACAGAGACATGGACAAAAAGACAGGAGACAGAGACATGGACAAAAAGACAGGAGACAGAGACATGGACAAAAAGACAGGAGACAGAGACATGGACAAAAAGACAGGAGACAGAGACATGGACAAAAAGACAGGAGACAGAGACATGGACAAAAAGACAGGAGACAGAGACATGGACAAAAAGACAGGAGACAGAGACATGGACAAAAAGACAGGAGACAGAGACATGGACAAAAAGACAGGAGACAGAGACATGGACAAAAAGACAGGAGACAGAGACATGGACAAAAAGACAGGAGACAGAGACATGGACAAAAAGACAGGAGACAGAGACATGGACAAAAAGACAGGAGACAGAGACATGGACAAAAAGACAGGAGACAGAGACATGGACAAAAAGACAGGAGACAGAGACATGGACAAAAAGACAGGAGACAGAGACATGGACAAAAAGACAGGAGACAGAGACATGGACAAAAAGACAGGAGACAGAGACATGGACAAAAAGACAGGAGACAGAGACATGGACAAAAAGACAGGAGACAGAGACATGGACAAAAAGACAGGAGACAGAGACATGGACAAAAAGACAGGAGACAGAGACATGGACAAAAAGACAGGAGACAGAGACATGGACAAAAAGACAGGAGACAGAGACATGGACAAAAAGACAGGAGACAGAGACATGGACAAAAAGACAGGAGACAGAGACATGGACAAAAAGACAGGAGACAGAGACATGGACAAAAAGACAGGAGACAGAGACATGGACAAAAAGACAGGAGACAGAGACATGGACAAAAAGACAGGAGACAGAGACATGGACAAAAAGACAGGAGACAGAGACATGGACAAAAAGACAGGAGACAGAGACATGGACAAAAAGACAGGAGACAGAGACATGGACAAAAAGACAGGAGACAGAGACATGGACAAAAAGACAGGAGACAGAGACATGGACAAAAAGACAGGAGACAGAGACATGGACAAAAAGACAGGAGACAGAGACATGGACAAAAAGACAGGAGACAGAGACATGGACAAAAAGACAGGAGACAGAGACATGGACAAAAAGACAGGAGACAGAGACATGGACAAAAAGACAGGAGACAGAGACATGGACAAAAAGACAGGAGACAGAGACATGGACAAAAAGACAGGAGACAGAGACATGGACAAAAAGACAGGAGACAGAGACATGGACAAAAAGACAGGAGACAGAGACATGGACAAAAAGACAGGAGACAGAGACATGGACAAAAAGACAGGAGACAGAGACATGGACAAAAAGACAGGAGACAGAGACATGGACAAAAAGACAGAGACATGGACAAAAAGACAGGAGACAGAGACATGGACAAAAAGACAGGAGACAGAGACATGGACAAAAAGACAGGAGACAGAGACATGGACAAAAAGACAGGAGACAGAGACATGGACAAAAAGACAGGAGACAGAGACATGGACAAAAAGACAGGAGACAGAGACATGGACAAAAAGACAGGAGACAGAGACATGGACAAAAAGACAGGAGACAGAGACATGGACAAAAAGACAGGAGACAGAGACATGGACAAAAAGACAGGAGACAGAGACATGGACAAAAAGACAGGAGACAGAGACATGGACAAAAAGACAGGAGACAGAGACATGGACAAAAAGACAGGAGACAGAGACATGGACAAAAAGACAGGAGACAGAGACATGGACAAAAAGACAGGAGACAGAGACATGGACAAAAAGACAGGAGACAGAGACATGGACAAAAAGACAGGAGACAGAGACATGGACAAAAAGACAGGAGACAGAGACATGGACAAAAAGACAGGAGACAGAGACATGGACAAAAAGACAGGAGACAGAGACATGGACAAAAAGACAGGAGACAGAGACATGGACAAAAAGACAGGAGACAGAGACATGGACAAAAAGACAGGAGACAGAGACATGGACAAAAAGACAGGAGACAGAGACATGGACAAAAAGACAGGAGACAGAGACATGGACAAAAAGACAGGAGACAGAGACATGGACAAAAAGACAGGAGACAGAGACATGGACAAAAAGACAGGAGACAGAGACATGGACAAAAAGACAGGAGACAGAGACATGGACAAAAAGACAGGAGACAGAGACATGGACAAAAAGACAGGAGACAGAGACATGGACAAAAAGACAGGAGACAGAGACATGGACAAAAAGACAGGAGACAGAGACATGGACAAAAAGACAGGAGACAGAGACATGGACAAAAAGACAGGAGACAGAGACATGGACAAAAAGACAGGAGACAGAGACATGGACAAAAAGACAGGAGACAGAGACATGGACAAAAAGACAGGAGACAGAGACATGGACAAAAAGACAGGAGACAGAGACATGGACAAAAAGACAGGAGACAGAGACATGGACAAAAAGACAGGAGACAGAGACATGGACAAAAAGACAGGAGACAGAGACATGGACAAAAAGACAGGAGACAGAGACATGGACAAAAAGACAGGAGACAGAGACATGGACAAAAAGACAGGAGACAGAGACATGGACAAAAAGACAGGAGACAGAGACATGGACAAAAAGACAGGAGACAGAGACATGGACAAAAAGACAGGAGACAGAGACATGGACAAAAAGACAGGAGACAGAGACATGGACAAAAAGACAGGAGACAGAGACATGGACAAAAAGACAGGAGACAGAGACATGGACAAAAAGACAGGAGACAGAGACATGGACAAAAAGACAGGAGACAGAGACATGGACAAAAAGACAGGAGACAGAGACATGGACAAAAAGACAGGAGACAGAGACATGGACAAAAAGACAGGAGACAGAGACATGGACAAAAAGACAGGAGACAGAGACATGGACAAAAAGACAGGAGACAGAGACATGGACAAAAAGACAGGAGACAGAGACATGGACAAAAAGACAGGAGACAGAGACATGGACAAAAAGACAGGAGACAGAGACATGGACAAAAAGACAGGAGACAGAGACATGGACAAAAAGACAGGAGACAGAGACATGGACAAAAAGACAGGAGACAGAGACATGGACAAAAAGACAGGAGACAGAGACATGGACAAAAAGACAGGAGACAGAGACATGGACAAAAAGACAGGAGACAGAGACATGGACAAAAAGACAGGAGACAGAGACATGGACAAAAAGACAGGAGACAGAGACATGGACAAAAAGACAGGAGACAGAGACATGGACAAAAAGACAGGAGACAGAGACATGGACAAAAAGACAGGAGACAGAGACATGGACAAAAAGACAGGAGACAGAGACATGGACAAAAAGACAGGAGACAGAGACATGGACAAAAAGACAGGAGACAGAACTGGAAGTGTCAGAAATGAAGATGTTGAGGTTCTCCTTAGGAGAGACAAGGATGGATAAGATCAGGAATGAGATCATCAGAGGTACAGCACATGTTGAACAACTGGGAGATAAAGTTAGGGAGGACACACTGAGATGGTTTGGACATGTCCAGAGGAGGGACAGTGGTTTGGACATGTCCAGAGGAGGGACAGTGGTTTGGACATGTCCAGAGGAGGGACAGTGGTTTGGACATGTCCAGAGGAGGGACAGTGGTTTGGACATGTCCAGAGGAGGGACAGTGGGTATATTGGTAGAAGGATGTTAGAAATGCAGCTGCCAGGAAAAAGACAAAGAGAAGATCTATGGATGCAGTTAGAGAGGACATGGAGAATGTTGGAGGACAGAGGACACAGAGGACAGAGTGAGATGGAGGAGGAGGACTCTCTGTGGTGACCCCTGAAGAGAGAAAGCTGAAAGAAAGAAAAGAAGAAGAAGAAGAAGAAGAAGAAGAAGAAGACAACTTACCACTGTTGTTGCTCTTCTCAGAAACGACAGACTTGGATGAGAACACACTGGTCACCTTTTGTTGAGCTGCAGGAGCAGGCCTTTGAAGAAGCACAGGCATGATTCACCATTTAACTTAACATCAGTGTAAACAACAACAACAACAACAACAACAACAACAACAACAACAACAACAACAACAACAACAACAACTACTGTGTCTTCCTTGGAATCTTACGTGTTCTTCTGTTTTGGAGGGGAGGAGTCTTCATCATCGTCTTCATCGTTTTGGTCACTGAAGCGGTCCTTTGAGTCAGAGCAGCCAAAGTCATCTTTGACAAACCTTGCCGGGGAGGAGGCCGCTTCATCGTCACCATTTTCCTCTTCATCTGCCTCCTCCTCCTCCTCCCCCTCCTCTTCCTCCTCTGAGAAGTCAAACGTGTATTTTGGCTTGGAGGCTACAAGATCAGAGCAGAGTGGTGTCAAAGCAGATCATTTTAGAGGCAGCAGCGTGATTGTTGCAGATGTTTACATCAGGATGAGCTGACAAAAACTCATCTGCTGGTGAAGATTCTCAGTCATCCAGGACATGTTAAATCAAAAAGGCGTTCAATTCAAGATCAACTGGACTTTATTTGTAACAGAAGACGTTTCGCTTCTCATCCGAAAAGCTTTATCAATTCAATGAACCAGACTGTGTGTGCGTGTGGATTTATAACAGGAGTCACGCACCATCATATGTAAATTGCAAGCTGAGGTAACACATACATGTAAATTGACAGATCACACCTTAACAGTAGGGAGTTCCCTTGAAGTCTCTGACAGCAGACACAACAACTGTATGTAAATTGACAAAAAACACCTCACAGCCCAACAACAGAGGCTTCTCAACAAACTTTGTTAGTCTAATTCACAGACAAGACACCTCTGCTCCCATCCGGTGTAAGACGTTTGTGAATCAGCCCCAAAACTGAGTTGTAAGTCTTGGAAAGTTGAAATCTCAGACCTCCTCCTCTGTTAAGAGAAGGTTTTTCTCTCTTAACATACAAAGCTTCCTTCACACCTCTCTCAAACCATCTGTGTTCTCGGTCCAAAATTTGCACATTTTCATCCTCAAATGAGTGTCCCTTGTCCGTGAGGTGAAGGTGAACAGCTGAGTTTTGTCCAAAAAAAAAACTCATCTGCTATTTCTGGCCTCAGGCACTTTGAGATCAAGGAGCTCAGGATGAATTACACTGAAATGTGACAATACAGAACAGTCCCTGTGTTATGTACCCCAGGGTGTACCTTGACAGGGTGAGTGTTTTTAAACCTCCATGTGTGTGCATGTTTGCTGCAGCCTGCTGAAGTTCCAGCAGCCTGCTGAAAAAGCACCTTTTTTTTTTCTAACCAGCCTCTAATCAGGCTTAATGGGTTGCTGCTGCTACCACCTGCTACAGCTTCCTTTTTAAGTCTGATGCTGAGAACTAATGGTGAATCCAGACCGAATGCGTTTTCTACTGCAGGAGCGTCCGGTTTACATTCAAAGTCAATGGGGGACGCGCCTCCAGGCGTCTCTTGGCATCTGGCGTCACGTCACGTGCGTGTTGAGCGTGCTGGAAATCGTTTTTCGTGCACGTGAACCCGCGTCAGCCTCCAAACCACGCATTCACCATGCTGAAGATTTTCGCCGTTCAAACTCGTGAACGCGTGTCCGACCAATCAGGAGAGTCGGGTGGAGGAGAAAGGGGGAGTCCGCTATGTGACGTGGAAACGAGGGGGCGGGGGTAATGCGCAACTAGGTGACGTATTGTTTGGGGGACACAGAAAAGACCCGCGAGGTCGTGTACTATGGAAGATAAACTCATTGGCCCTCATGCACGAACCGTTCGTACGCACAGATTTGTTCTTATACTGTTCGTACGAGTGATTTAGGATCATTTGTGGCATCCAACAATGTTTTCGTATCCTAGGATTTTTTTCAGATACGAACAAAATTTACGAGTGGTCCGGACCTGTCGTATATTTTAGGAGCGTCAGTCTGCTGTCATCCAGACGGGATTTCTCCACTAATAACTTCATATTTCGTTATTTAGAAAATATTTTGAGTTTAAAAAAGTCACGCACCACAATTGTTTTTGACAATAGGTTCTGTTTGAATTAGAATTATAATTTTAAGTTTAATTTGTCTGGTGTGTCGCGCAGGTGAGTCGTGCGCTCCCCTTGGTCATCAAAGCCGCTCCTCATATTAACACCCAGGTACATAAAATCCCCATACACCGCCGCAGAACAAGTACGGATTAAGACTGATCTTGTGCCAAACACCATCGGAGCAATAGATTATTATATCTGATTCGAAATATAACCTGCAGAATGTGGCTGCGCGATGACCAGGAGGAGCGCGCATGAGAGAAGCTGCTGAGCGCGCGCTCCGCCGTGCGTCCATCTCCCTCTCAGCCACACATAAAAAAGAAGTGCCCAAAGTACCGATCCGTTCCGAGCCGAGTGGAACCTGCGCTTCTGCCCCCTCTTCCCCCCTCCTCCGCCTCCATCACCTCGCCCTCAGCTCCGTGCGCCGCGTTGTGCAGGCGATGGAGCCGTGAGCCGCGCGCACTGAAGAACCGAGCTGGAGAAGCGCGGGGGGGGGCAGGCGTCTAGATCAGTGAGACCAGCAGACCCACCAGTCTGGACCACTTTCTGCGACACACGTGCACTCTGAGTCCAGGAACAGGGGTTTTTGTTTCCAACATCGCACAGAAAGGATGTGGGGCTTTGTGCTGCAAAACATGTTGGCATCTTGCGCAGCGTGGCATTTATTGTCCATCATCTCCTGACCACCTCCTGTCCGTGCTGCGGCGAGACGTTTGTTTGAAGCCATTTTCAGATCAAACCATTTATTCTTGATTTCTGATACTGTACGACCCACGGGAGACACAACATATGCACTACAATATTAATATGATGTTAACTGTAGTTTCGAGACAATTTAAAATGCTTCTGTTGAAAAACACATCCGACACTTGCGGGGGGGTGGGGGGTAGCGGTGCCACTCTTCTGAATAAGTGAAACTATAATGTAACACAGTAAAATTAAAGATATTTGACCATCCGACACTTGCGGGGGGGTGGGGGGGGTAGCCACAGCGCCACTGAGAGCAGATCTCCGAACGCGTGAAGTTCCTCTTACTTCTTGATTTTGAATGAATGGACACTTCCTGCTGTCAGAAGGCAGGAAACGTGGCCTTATATGGTGTTTTGAGGGGTGGGAATTATGTAAATGACCTCTACGCGAGCACGCGCAGGTTGATAGAACAGGTGGGATTCATCATATTTACGCAACCCATTTACACACGTTTCCTGTGGATAGAAGACTTTGTTGGATCTGACGTGGCATGTTCGTACGAACGCTCCGTACGAACAAAAGTAGGAGAAATCTAGGATAAAAATACGAACATTTTCGTGCATGAGGGCCATTGTAGCTGTGTGTTTGCGACAATTCCTTCACAACCAGTCAAGTGTGCTCCACAGGGACAAAAATAAAAAGCTTCTTGCCTGGCGGAGTGCAGAGAGGAACTCGGTGTACCGGTAAGCTTCCCCCCCCCCCGCCGCCGCAACGCAGCCGCAATTTCACGTTCTGGTTTGAACACCACTGGGTCCAGTGCGTCCACTTGCGTGCGTGTCGAGCTTTTTTGCTGTTGAAAAGGTGTTCGGTCTGGATGTACCATTAGAACTGCGGTGTTGTGAAGGACAAGCTCTTGTGATCAAACAGAGGCTTGTTTGGTGGAGTTTTCTGCTGGAAACCAAGCAGAGTGTTGGGAGCCAGCTGAGGTTGGTTTTTGTGACAAGAAGAATCTTGTGTTGGAGTGACTTGGACACCGTTCTAAAGGTAACCAAGTTTTGATAACAGCCATTGTGCTATATTCTTGTACATGTGTTTCAGTGGTTTATTTCCGCCCACCCTGGCCACTGTATTTTGAGCTCCTTTGAGGAGTTGTAGTGGACATTTGCTTGCTTTTGAGGACTCTATAGAGAGTTATGTTGAAGCACTGTTAGTGTTTCTGACCTCTAGTTTACTGAGAGGTAAGGACTCTGATTAACCCAGACTGTGAGAGTGTGGAGCACGGTTAATGCTTATTTGATTTAAACCTCTAGTTAACCTGAGAGGTGTGGACTTGAGCCCTGAGGCTCAGGTGTGGTTAGTTTGAGGCTTGTAGAGCTGTGGTTTTTGTGTCCGTCTATAGGACAGCTGTTGTTTTTTCCTCTTATTATTTGTATCACTTTGTATGATCAGGTGGGCTTGGTAGTCCTGTTTTCACCTTTTTTGTTTATATTTAGAGGTGTTTTTTGTACAGGTAGATAGTGGTCTGGGCCAGCTTTGACAGCCCTGTAAGGGTTGGCCTGGTTTGGACAGCTTTATCTTAAGTTTGGCCAGCTCATCTGATTCAACTTTCAGTTGTTACATTGTTTCTTTATTTTCCTGACGTGGGCCAGAAGGACGACGGGCTCCGGACCAGAGATGACCTCAACTGCGACCGAGTCCTTACTTTTAGTTGAATAAACTTTTGGTTTAAACCTTTTTCTGTGTCCTGCATCCATTTTATGTTTTGACCTTACGGGTCGTAACACCCTGTGATTAAAACCAAGAATATAAACATTACTATTTGAATTGTTGCTTTCATTCCCACTAGCCAAAACAATGTGTAAAATGTAAAACACTTATGTTCATAGACAAATGCTGTTCTGGGCTTAGTTTCTGAAGAGCAGACTTCCCTTGGTTTAGTTGTTAGGCATCAAAAACCATCTGCTTTTTAATAAGCAGCATGTATTAACAAGCTGTGTTCACATTATTCATCTTTGTTTTTCAATTTCAAATGTTACAAACTTCAACTACTGTAGGATTTTGTATAAATATTTGTTCTTTGTAATGTATGATGATCATTCCTCTGTCAGTCACTGTGAGTTTTAACTATTGTCACCAGCCTGACCAGTTCTGTTGGCTCTCTCTTAAACTGACCCTCACCATTAGCTACAGACTGACACCAGTTTTGTCTCGTGGCCAAACAGGTTTATGGGCATCTAATTTAGAGCAAATTATCTTGATAGACACTTCTGATAAAACTGGTGCTGTTGTAGTGATACAACCCGGTCGCTGAAACGCTTAGTGGTACACTTTTCTTGAGGTTCTGAAGGAGATGAGTGGACACTAGTTTATTACATTTATTTTGAATCAAAGGACAAAAATCAATCAGAAGAGACTTCCTTTTTATTTGTGTTAATTCAGAATTAATTAACAGAATAACCATCTGTCATTTTTATGAACATGTGTTATTCATATGAGCAGTTGTTGTACTTTACAATATGTTTTATGAACACATGTGCTGGTTTATGCTGCACATGATGGTTAGTCAAGAACTATGCCTAAAGTTCAAAGTATGTGTCAGACTGAACGGAGAATAAATCAGTTGTTTTCATGAACATGGCTCCACAACTCTGTCTTTCTCTAAAAATTTATTTCTGTTTCTGGCTGCTTCTGACTTTCACCTTGAATCTTGATAACGTCAAGTAAACTCTTTGACTTGTCTCTAACTCCCTTCCACTGGTCGTCCAAACCAATGGGAAAAGAACAAGTCACTAGCTGTGTTTCCATCCATTTTCATTTCGAATTTTGAGCTAATTTTTGAAATCTCGCAAATATGTAAATACAAATTAATGCGAAGCAGAAGTGTTTCCATCTGCTGGCTTGAATCGCATCTACCGGGCCACGCACAGCGTCATTACGTCAGCGTTACGCATGTCTACAGTAAACAGGAAGTAGCGGTTGAAAACAGAACCCGGCTGTTACGGCTGGCTCAGGCCGAACACATTAAATGGACAAAGGACACAAGAAGGCAGAATGTAAAAATAAAAAGCTTTATTGAAAACTGCCCGACTCCTCCCTCCAGGTGCGGAGTGCACCGTCTTCTGGCACAGGGCAAAAAAGGGAGCAAAAATAGACAGACAAAAGTACAAATAAGTGGTGGACAAGAGTGAGTCAGCCAAAAAGAATATAACGTCCCCAGCGTCGGCCCAACCCATAAAAACAGGGCCGTCGCAGCCTATCTGGAGACGGACTACCTGACCAAAAGGGGACCCTAGGGGTAAAAGAAAAACGATATAACTGGACTACCGATCTCACTCTGTCATTAGGCAAACAAACAAAAGCTCCAAACAGCTCCAAGCTCCAAACAGCTCCAAACTCCAAACAGCTCCAAACAGCTCCAAGCTCAAAAACAGCTCCAAGCTCCAAACAGCTCCAAACAGCTCGTCACCTCTGGACCAGCCACACAACCTCCTGGTTAAACCAACTTAACCTAACCACACAGGTCAGGCTCCCTGATCTCAATTATCATTAGCAGGATCCTAATGTCATCAATGCAGCCTTCAGCTACCCAGTGCACTAAGCACAACAAAAGTCAAAAGATGAGCAAACATTCCTAAGTGCATCAAGCACAGTCAAACTCCACAAACAAATGAGCTGACACAAATGCAACTAGCAGTCAAGACCAAACATGAGCTAGTAGCCACTCTTTAAGTGCATCTAGCAGTCAAGACCAAACATGAGCTAGTAGTTACTCACCAAGAACCTTCTAAACAGAAGATCAGACTTCAAGACAGGCAGGGGCGGGCGGAGAACACCCCACAGTACCCAAACAGTACTCAAACAGTACCCAAACAGTACTCAAACAGCTCAGCAATAAAGCAACCAAACTCTGAGCTCACAACACTCCGCATTCAAGCACAGTCAACTTGAAGTATATATAGGCGTGGCTCTCAGGTGTTCCTGGCTGAACACACACAAGCCTGATCACAATCAGACTAATTAACCAACAAAAGCATGACTGCAGTCAACATGCCTAAAAACTATAGGTGTCAACATTGGCAGCTTCCTCAGGATATGTAACACCTCCACCACCAGTGTTTTGTATGGGGGTGATGTGGATGTCAGGTGAAAACATCTCACATCTGCACATGCAAAATAAATAGGACCCTAGAGAGCAACAATGTAGCGGTCACAACAGACAAACGGACTAAAAACATCATTAAAACTAGTCCGCCTAACCGCTAACATAATCAATGTCATGTTATCTTAAAATGTTCTGAAGCCAAACAGGCAACGCTTGTCTAGGCTTACTCTGTAAGACTTGTTTTTGTTAACAGACACCAAACCAACATCAACATCATGACCAAGGATGCCAGTGGGAAAGTGGATACTCTTCATAACAGCCAGAGGGAAACTGTCATTTTCTGCATGTGGCAGCTCCACCATGTCAGCTGCAACAGCACTGTTTCCAGCCACACTGTAAGCAGAGTAGAGACAGTTAGACTCAGAATCATTTGAAACATGTCCAATATAAGGCTGCAGCACTTCATTTCTCACAGACAGTGAAAATGTATTTTCTTCAGACCCATCTCTTGCTTTAGGTTGAGGCGACGGTCCCATGTCATCCACCACCACTTTCTCTTTGATTTCTGTAGTGGCAGAAACGGGACATAAAGGAGCAGGAGAATGTGTCACGTGTGGCTTCATCTCTCTTAGGCTCACTGGGACATCCTCTTCCTCAGAGCTAAATAAAAAACATTCCCTTAGTTCAAAGTCATCCTCCTTTAGCTCTTCTAAGTCTATTATGTCCTCATCTGACTGAACTATGGTTTGTTCAGTTTTAAGTTCAGTGTCAGGTTTAGTTTCATGTTCAGTGTCAAACATCTGTAAGAAACAGTCACCAAGATCGTCATCTACTTCTTGAAGATGAAGCAAGAGTTTCACTTCCTCCACTGGAATCGGTTTTGCTTCACAGTTCATCAGGGAGTTTTTACTCAAATTGATCTTGTCTTCTTCCTCCGGTAGATGTTCTTGAGGCGCCCCCTTCTGTTGAGGTGTGAGAGGCACCCGCATAGACACAGATGATGCATCAAAGTTAGGACATGCTAGGGCTGCTTGAGTGCAAAGCACTGGTGCAGTAACCACCGGATGACAGGCATGTTGAATTGTCAGCCTTCTCAGTCGTTCCAAATCCTCTTGTTCCTGAAGACGCTTAATTTCATCCAGAGCAGCTTGAAGTCTCTGTTGCTCAAGCTCTTGTTCTTTCAAGAGAGCTTGGTGTTTAATCATTAAGTTTCTTTTTTTAATTTCGAACTGCTCTAAAATAAGCTCTTTTTCTTTCCTTATTTGTTCATCATGTTTTCTTTTTAAAGCAGCTTCATTTTCCTTTTCCTTTAGACGCTCTGTATCATTTACCTCAGGAAAAATGTCAAGCATAAATAATTTAGTCAACAGTTCACCTTTAAAATGTTTTTCATGAATGCGGCTTCTTATATCAATGTTGAAGTGTTCTGCCACACTCAACATTTGTTCTATAGTGCAGTCAGCAAAGACCTGCACCGTGGGCTGTTCAATAAATTTCTTCAAATTGAACTCCATGATGTGAACACAAACAGCTTTTAAGCTGTACCCCTCTTCTAATGACTTTCACTGTAAACAACAGCAAAATCACAGCTGCATTTGAACGCAGCACAATCCAAAAACACACACACACACAGCTGCGTGTTTCAGCTCAATCAGCAACCAGGAGCTGGTCCTGTCAGCTCCAGAGAGTGCAAACTACAGCACATAGCTGTCAACACACCAAATGTAAAAAAGGAGCAATTATTTAACTGCGGTCCAAAAACACTTGGCTTCAAAAGACTTCACAACACTCAATATTTTAAGCAACCAACAGCAGGTTTAATTAATTAACCCAACAAGGATCACAACAGCTCAACAAGGACTCAAAGATCCCAACACAGACTCAAAAAGGATTCAATATCCAGACAAGGAGTAAAAAAAAAGGATCCAAGATCCAGACAAGGGGTCAAAAAGGATTCAAGATCCCGGCAAGGAGTCAAAAAGGATTCAAGATCCCGGACGAGGCGCCCAAAATATGTTACGGCTGGCTCAGGCCGAACACATTAAATGGACAAAGGACACAAGAAGGCAGAATGTAAAAATAAAAAGCTTTATTGAAAACTGCCCGACTCCTCCCTCCAGGTGCGGAGTGCACCGTCTTCTGGCACAGGGCAAAAAAGGGAGCAAAAATAGACAGACAAAAGTACAAATAAGTGGTGGACAAGAGTGAGTCAGCCAAAAAGAATATAACGTCCCCAGCGTCGGCCCAACCCATAAAAACAGGGCCGTCGCAGCCTATCTGGAGACGGACTACCTGACCAAAAAGGGACCCTAGGGGTAAAAGAAAAACGATATAACTGGACTACCGATCTCACTCTGTCATTAGGCAAACAAACAAAAGCTCCAAACAGCTCCAAGCTCCAAACAGCTCCAAACTCCAAACAGCTCCAAACAGCTCCAAGCTCAAAAACAGCTCCAAGCTCCAAACAGCTCCAAACAGCTCGTCACCTCTGGACCAGCCACACAACCTCCTGGTTGAACCAACTTAACCTAACCACACAGGTCAGGCTCCCTGATCTCAATTATCATTAGCAGGATCCTAATGTCATCAATGCAGCCTTCAGCTACCCAGTGCACTAAGCACAACAAAAGTCAAAAGATGAGCAAACATTCCTAAGTGCATCAAGCACAGTCAAACTCCACAAACAAATGAGCTGACACAAATGCAACTAGCAGTCAAGACCAAACATGAGCTAGTAGCCACTCTTTAAGTGCATCTAGCAGTCAAGACCAAACATGAGCTAGTAGTTACTCACCAAGAACCTTCTAAACAGAAGATCAGACTTCAAGACAGGCAGGGGCGGGCGGAGAACACCCCACAGTACCCAAACAGTACTCAAACAGTACCCAAACAGTACTCAAACAGCTCAGCAATAAAGCAACCAAACTCTGAGCTCACAACACTCCGCATTCAAGCACAGTCAACTTGAAGTATATATAGGCGTGGCTCTCAGGTGTTCCTGGCTGAACACACACAAGCCTGATCACAATCAGACTAATTAACCAACAAAAGCATGACTGCAGTCAACATGCCTAAAAACTATAGGTGTCAACATTGGCAGCTTCCTCAGGATATGTAACACCGGCCACACATCTCGTCAAAATGGAGAGAATATTTCAGGTACGTGTTGCTATCGGGCAAGTTGTATTTATTCTGTCATGCCAACTAGTTTTAGCGATGTTACATGTTGTCCGGAGCGGAAACAGCTGAACGTCACGTGACGTGAATGTTCGCTACGGCAGAACTGAGTCGGCAAATCTGTTTCCATCTGTCGTTTTGCGCATCTGCTCATTTTTGAAGATCCCAAAAACCACCTCAAGCGAGCGTATAGACTTTTTGGCGAATTTGAGGAAGTAAATTAGGATTTTGCCGTTTCCATTAAGCTTTTCTGCTACGATACTTCAAAATGCGCATCTAGAAACCTTGATGGAAACACGGCTACTGATCCCAGCTCCTCTCTTAAAAGTTCTACGCTTGTTGGAACTGACAGTTCTTGAGGAAGCTGGGATGTAAAAACTTTCTCTTACAGCTAGATAAACTGCAGTCATAAGTCAAAGACTGGTTTATCAGCCGAGAATTTATAACATGCCGTTATAAATTCAACAGAGCTAAAAGCTCCATTTTTAATGAATTCCTTTGAGTGCCACTACTTTTGCTGGAGAAAGCAAACTTCAACGCGACGTTGAATCCGTAAACACGCTGAAGTTCAACTGGACTTTACCGGACCTACGATCCATTTATGTCCAAGGCTGCTTCTCAACTCTAACCAAACCGAGACTGAACGTCTGAACAGGTACAGAGTCGCTGATTTGTTTACTGGAGCGTGCGATTGAGTCCAGTTGGGTTTCGTGTGGAAGAGTGTCAAGCCTGGTTAAACTCAGAGTAAAAAGGTGAGAAGATCTATTTTATTTATTTCTCCTCCTATTTCTCTTAAACTTCTCCATTATCTCATCTTAAGCTGGTAACTAAACTTTAAGCTAAATGCCTGCGGATATAAGTAAATATGTCATCCAGTTACTTGTGTCTGTCCACAATTAAATTTGCCGACGAGTTTGATTTGCAAGAAATTGAAATCAGTCAATCAAGTGTAATGATGTTTACTTTAGTTGATTATTTTTTAAATAAAAGGCAGTGTCTCTGGCATGCTACCTATATTTAACGTTTCCATTGTCACTTTATGGTTTTCTGGTTTATTGTCCATCATAAATGATCACAGAAGTGTTATGGTAATCCTGAAAATAGAATCCGTGAATTACTATTCAACCTGAATAAGTAATTAATTAAGGTAAAGTGTGTCGGTTTAACTTACATATCTTACACTGTTCAAGCAAACGGTCATGTGAAAGCAGCAGCAGTGAGTGGGTGTACTGTAGACTAACCTTTGGTCAGATCAGTCATTTGATGAAACTACTTTTAAGAGATATAAAAACTAAAAAACAGTTTATTCAAACGATAGGTGTAATCAGTTTTCAATATAATAGATATTATATGATGGTGTGTCCATCATGGATTTTGACTTGACAACCCAATTTTGAATCATGACCTTACTAACAACCAGATGCAGCCACACCAAAATCAAGTCAATGCCTCAATTATTTTAATAATAATAATAATGAATTTAATTTATAATGCACTTTTCATTAATGAAAATCTCAAAGTGCTACAAAGTGCAACAAAATCCAAATGCAAATAAAACAAGTGATAAAACAAGCAAAATCAATAAAATCAATAATAGTATCAACTAAGATCAAAGACAGAATCATGAGGAGGCAGAGTATGCTCGCTTAAAAAGAAAGGTCTTCAAGCCGCTCTTAAAGTCAACCAGTGACTGTGGAGCTCTCAGGCAGTCAGGAAGAGAGTTCCACAGGTGGGGGGCAGCCACACTGAAAGCCCAGTCTCCCATGGTCCTTAATTTGGTTCTCGGAATGTGAAGGAGATTACTGTTCTGTGACCGCAGAGACCGGGTAGATGAATATGGAACAAGAATGTCCTTTAGATAATCTGGTGAAGTTCCGTGTAAGCATTGATGTGGATGCCCAATGTGCCTTACTGCATATGCCACTCTGCCTCTATACCAACATCAACTACCTCATACATATACTGTGTACATTAACTCATATGCTGCTTTGCCACTCTTTGCAAATGTCAATGCTAGAACCTTCAGTTTATTTTATAGATATACTTTTTATACTACTATGCAAAAACTCAGGACAGTATTACACTTTTATTATTTCATTTTATGCTTATGTTCATTAAATGTTTAGTGTTTTAGAGTTGGTGTAAATTTTCATACTTTTATACTACTATGCAAATACTCAGGACAGTGTTACACTTTTACTATTTTATGCTTATGCTTATTGGATGTTTTGGTGTTTGTGTTTGAATGGTTACTGTTGCACCGAGGGACTGAGAGAAACGCAATTTCAGTCCTGTGTATGTCCTGTACATATTGCAGTTCTGACAATAAAGTTGACTTTGACTTTTGACTTTGACTAATGAGAGCAGTTTTGTACTGAATTCTGTAGGCGACAGGAAGCCAATGAAGGTTATGGAGAATGGGTGTAATATGTTATAATTTACGAACTCTCAACAGATGTCACCATGCTAACAACACGCACAGACAGACAGAGGGTATTTCCAAAACCCCTCTTCTCTCCGGGATGGGGGACAAAAAGAGGTATGAGGGTTTACAACAAGACATTTAACTACTACAGTGAGTCAGCCATTTTCAACCTATCCATTTGAAATGCTCCAGTACCTGAAGCCCTCTGAGACTTGGTTTCTCTGGGAATGATGGGTTCGTTCTCCTCCAGGTCACTGTCTGACTTGGACTCATCATCAGACCAGGGATTTCTCTTCTTCACCTTCTTAACTGAAGCACCTTTGGGTGCAGGAGGTTTTCTTATCCTGGGAGCTCCTGTAAGGCAGCGATGAAGATGAGTTATTCAGTAATGAATGAAAAGTTCTACAATTTGGATGAAAACCACTAACCAGGCTCCTTCTTCTCTTTCTTCACCCGTGGAGCTTTAGGTTTGGATACAGAGTTTTCTCCAGTTGTTCCCTCTCCACCCACACCATTATCTTCAAACTCCAGCTTTACAGCTAAGTTCGAGTCGCCCTGATGATGGAGCAGGTTTAGTTTGGCATCACTGGAGTTAAAGCCGGAGTTAAAGTAAACCCACCTTCTTTTTTTTGGTCAGTTTTTTAGCTGCATCAGATTTGATTGCTTGCGTTGGAGGATCCACCCTGCGGCCAAACGGTGAAGGCATGGTCTCCTCCAGGTTCATCTTCTTCACTTTAGGTTTGCCAACTTTACCCTTCACCAGTTTGACGGCCTTTCCTAAATTGAGCTCTTCTTTCTCCTGGGCCTCCACCTTCTGTCACATAAAACAGAAATAAAACTTTATGACTATGTTGTGAACTACAAGTAGAAACAAAGGTAGTGAAAGAAACCAACAAAAACTAGTTCATTAAAACCATGAAACCAGGAAATAACGACTAATTGATGAACAATATTAGAACATTTGAACCCTTTCATTTTCTTACAGATATGAACTCCGAATACGCTAAACACTATTAGTACAAAAACAATACGCCGAACAACAGCAGCACAAACATGAGTCTGTGTGAGCAGATGAGTATGAATGAACACAGCCGCATGAAAGAAATCAGCAGCATAAAATCAGCAGCGTGGATAATCAGCAGCACATATCAACAGTCAAAGTGGTGTTACAGTGATTTTTTTTCACAGTGATTATTCTGGTTAGAGATTCATGAGTCTAACAGGTTCAGGGTAGAAGCTGTTCCTCAGTCTAGTGGTTATACACTTAATGCTCCTTAAGGCCGAGGCAAAGCTGAGCGTCCTCCATATACGCTGCTCTACGCGCGCATTCTGTGCGCACCCGTTCAGGGCAGAGCTCTGCTTTTTTTCTCACATTAAATGCTCGCGTTCTCGCTCCAAATCCTTGTTGTAATGTGATCAGCTGCGCGCAGAGCAGGACAAACTGAGGTCGCTGATTGGTCACTTGCTGACACGCCTACTGAAATGATTGACAGCTCAGCTGGCTTTGCTCCAGACGAGCAGCTGTTCGCTCCGCTGCTGCTGCTGCGGTCTTTCTAACTTTATATGTTAATATAAACTTCTAAAAAATAAAAATAAAAACAGGGAGCACTATTCCAGCAGCTCACAGCCCACCAGGAAATAGTTAAAACATTGCGCTGCCAGGTAGGACATGAATTCATTCATTTCAGTCATGGAGTGAACGGAGGATGAAGCGATTACTTGACTTTAGGCAAAAAAACAAAAGAAAAGGCCCGATCAGCGATAAAGAAGAGGAATTTAATTCATTTGTGTGTCATACAAAACAGTCCGCCACCAGGGCAGTTTATTGTGAGACACCGCGCAAGAGTGCGCGGTCGTAAAAAAAGAGCTTGGCGCGTTCGCGCGAAGTTCAAAGGGCTTGTGCAGCGGCGCACGCACGGCGCTCACACAGCGTGGCGCCGCGCTCGCTCCAGCGCGCAGCTATGCCTCGCCCTTTAACCTTCTTCCTGAGGGGAGTGAGGCAAAAAAATTGTGTGCTGAGTGAGTGGGGTCCTTCATGATGCAGGTGGCCCTCTTCCTGCATCTAGAAGTGTAGATAATAATAATGAATTTAATTTGTAACGCACTTTTCATTAGTGAAAATCTCAAAGTGCTACACACATTCATACACCGGTAGCGGCAGACTACCATGCAAGGCGCTTTCCAGTTCTACCGGGAGCAACTCGGGGTTAAGTGTCTTGCCCAAGGACACAACGGAGAAGTAGGAGATGTCTGTGATGGTGGGGAGACTGACTCCAACAGACTTCTGTGCAGCCTTCACCACTCTCTGCAAAGCTTTTATTTCAGCAGCTGTGCAGCCTCCATGCCACACGTTGATGCTGGAGCACAGGATGCTCTCCACTGCACACCTGTAGAAGGAGGTGAGGACTGGGCTACTCAGACCAGCTCGTCTCAGCCGTCTGAGGAAGTAGAGTCTCTGATGACCTTTCTTGA
>JBBPBX010060304.1:9509-21488 GCA_038048925.1 Garcialebias charrua
TTACTCCTCTCTCAAACCATTGTTCCTCTCTATCAAGGATGTGAACATCTTCATCCCTGAAAGAGTGACCGCTGGCCTGGAGATGAGTGTAGACCGCAGAGTCCTGACCTGATGATGTTGATCTTCTGTGCTGGGCCATCCTTTTGGCCAGTGGCTGTTTAGTTTCCCCGATGTAAGACTGATCACAGCCCTCCTGACACTGAACAGCATACACAATATTACTCTGTTTGTGCCGGGGGACTGGATCTTTGGGATGAACCAGTCTTTGTCGTAAGACTGAGGAAGTCTTTCGGACGAAAGACGAAACGTTTCTACAGTTTTTTTTTCTTGCTTTGTTTTGTTTTGTTTTTTGAATGTCCAGAGGACCAGACTTAGCTTTTTTGGATTTGTAGAGTAGAGTTTAAGTGATGGATGTCAGAAATGTTTATCACCAAAGAAAAACTTCCTGGGATGACCCCTGCTGGCGTAATGTGACATTGTTCTGTTGACTGACCTGTGGGTTGGTCCCCCTTCATCTGGTCACTAGATGAACGGGGAGATGAGTGAGCGGTGAGAAGACCCGTCCCCGTGGAGACGTTGTGACTGGGTTCACCGGGCCGAGCCGGAACAGCTGTGAGCGACAGTGGGGTGTTTGTTTCCACCCTCACTGGAAACCTAGGAGGTGAGGCAATGGAACTCGCTCCCACTAGAGCACTGGAGTCGTACACAAAATACTCGGATTCACCGAACAGAGTCTGATCAGCTGACCAAGACGGCGGTGCAGGTGAACGCAGTCTTCTTTTTACCGCCTCTACGGCGGCGAAGAGACTGTGGAACAAGAGGAAAACACAGTTTGTTGTCATCCTCACCCAAGGTCCATCCGGAAACGACGAGTGGACCTGGAGGAAGAGCCAAACTGGAGCAGGACGTCAGGCGGTCCTTGTGGAGCTGAAATCCACCACAACGGAAAACGGACTCGTCCCTCTGCGTGGACTCGAGTGAACAGGTAGGTGAATTGTTCCGTCTGCTGGGCTTTTTGGATGGTCGGCGCATAATGTCAGGATTCACTCAGAGAGCATGTTTAAACCCAGTGGTGCAGACAGAAACGCAGGAGGCAAGAAGTTATCAAAATAAATACTTTAATAACTATAAACGAAAAGCTGTTGTGGCAGCAAAAACACTTACATGGGCTGTAGCGAGAGACATACGGGATATACCAGACGATGCGCCGACAAAGGACAGACTGACAGGCAGAGTATATATACACAGAACAAGACAGGACACAATCACAAACACCTGGGGACAATTAACTAGAGACACAGAGCAGGACCGGGAAACTAAACTTGAAACATGGAAAGTAAACTGGGATGACAGAACTGGAGGTTGACCTAGAAGTAAGTAAACATGGAGACTAAACTAGAAGGGAAACTAATAAAACAGATCAGGAACTGACCAACAACATGGTGACTAAACTAATAAAACAGATCAGAGACTGACTAACAACATGGTGACTAAACTCATAAAACATATCAGGAACTGACTAACAACATGGAGACTAAACTAGAAGGGAAACTAATAAACTAACAGATCAGGAACTGACTAACAGGAAAACATCACAAGGGGAACAGACAAGACCAACAGGATGAGCCATCTTTACAGGATTAACCTGCCTTAATAAAGGTTGAATGAATAAAGTAAACTTTGGTACGAACGGTGTTAAATAATACACATCATATTTTTATTGAACAATAATCTTCATGCTAACAGTGCCATTGTAATTTCAGAGATTGAGAAGAAACAGAAATTAGGTGAGTGAGATGAAAGAAAGATGAAAATGTATCATCAGAGGACAGGGACATGCCAGGAACTGATGAGCCAGGATCAACAGGACTAGGAGGATGGATCAACAGGCGATGCAATCAGGGAACAGAGATGAACAACCTGAGGAAACAATTAGAACATAAAAAAATTACATAAGCAGGATAGAAGAACTTCAGACAAGAAAATTAATGCAGTCCTGTGAAGAAAAATGTTAATGGAAAATAAATACTGACATATTTTTACTACGGAAAAGGGTAGCATGCCCTCTCCGGGTCGGGGAGGAGGTCCTGCCCCAAGTGGAGGAGTTTAAGTATCTCGGGATCTTGTTCACGAATGAGGGAAAACTGGAGCGTGAGATCGATAGGCGGATAGGTGCAGCGTCCGCAGTGAAGCGGGCGCTGTACCGGTCTGTCGTGGTGAAGAGAGAGCTGAGTCAAAAGGCAAAGCTCTCAATTTACCGATCGATCTACGTTCCCACCCTCATCTATGGTCATGAGCTTTGGGTTATGACCGAAAGAACAAGATCTCGGATACAAGCGGCTGAAATGAGTTTTCTCCGCAGGGTGGCTGGACTCTCCCTTAGAGATAGGGTGAGAAGCTCAGTCATCCGGGAGGGACTCGGAGTAGAGCCGCTGCTTCTCCACATCGAGAGGAGCCAGTTGAGGTGGCTCGGGCATCTGGTTAGGATGCCTCCTGGACGCCTCCCTGGTGAGGTGTTCCGGGCATGTCCCACCGGGAGGAGACCCAGAGGAAGACCCAGGACACGCTGGAGGGACTATGTTTCTCGGCTGGCCTGGGAACGCCTTGGGATTCCCCCGGAGGAGCTGCTCCAAGTGGCTGGGGAGAGGGAAGTCTGGGCCTCCCTACTTAGGCTGCTACCCCCGCGACCCGACCCCGGATAAGTGGAAGAAGATGGATGGATGGATGGATATTTTTACTAAAGATCAGATCAAGGCAATTGGCATGAAGAATAACTTCCCAGTTCCATCTGATAGTTTAATAAAACATTTTGTTACTGTGCTACAATTTATTGATGCCGTCTCATCTCAACTTGACCCATGATTACCATACACTAAACTAATAATATAAAACTAATGTAAATTAACAGTCCTGCAGTAAATACCAACTTTGTGAAGGTTATGGTGTTAAAGTAATTTTATTCAAACATCTTGATTAGGATATTATTGTTTGAGAAGACAGAAAATTAGATCTTGTACCTTTGTGATGTGCAACATTCAGCAGTTCACTGAAGTCATTCTCCTGTGGTTTACCTGGAAAACATAAAAAATTACTCACCTCCACGATCACATTTTTCTTTAAAGGTTCAGTATGTAGCTTTAAAAAAAAACATATTTCTTCAAACTGCCACTATCTCTTGAAAGATTGATTTTTGACATGTAATATCTGAAAAAAAACTATATTCCTCTGGCGTCTCCCGGTGGTAATAAAAGCATTTATAAAAACCAGAGAGCGGCCCGCGTTTAACCAGCCAATAATAACAGACTTTATTACCAGCCATTCAGCCAATAAAAACAGAGCTTCTAACTTCTCACCCCCTAACCCACGCCCCCGCCTGTCAACCCTGCAGCGAGCCCGCAGCGGTGTTCGCTTCTTCCTTCACTGACAGAAATGAGGAAGTGGATTTGTCACGAGCGAATTAATTCATGAGCCAGAGAATTATCGTCCTATAAGTATTTTGCCAATCATTTCGAAAATTGCAGAGAAATGGGTTGCTCTGCAGTTAACAGAGCATTTAAATGAAAGCCCAACTTCTCTCCATCCCATGCAATTCGGGTTTAGGAAGTATCACTCTACAGAGACAGCCACCTGTTACCTTCTGGAAAATCTAAAACAGCTTCTAGATCAGGGCGGCTTTGTGGGTGCTGTGTTCCTTGACCTGAAACGTGCTTTTGACACAATCAACCACAACATTCTTCTTGCTAAACTAACTCATTTTAATTTCTCTAATAGTGCCCTCTGCTGGATGAAATCATATCTGTCTGATAGAAAACAAGCAGTACAAATAGAAAACTCACAATCTACCTTTCTTACCTGCTCAGCTGGAGTCCCACAGGGCTCAATACTGGGACCAATCTTATTTAGCCTATATGTTAATGATTTGCCAAATGTTTGCAAAACTGTAAAAATGCAATTATATGCAGATGATACTGTATTGTATGTTCATGGAAAAACAAAAAATGAAGCTGCTGCTGTGCTTTCTAGTGCCATGATGCCGGTGTCTCACTGGCTCCAGGACTCTTGTCTACATCTCAACACTAAAAAAACAGTCTGTATGTTTTTCTCTCGGCTGCCACCAGATGATGGGCATCCATCTGTGTTGGTCAATGGCGAGACATTAGATGTGGTTGAACAATTTAAATACCTCGGAGTCATTTTTGATTCCAATCTAAATTTCAAGCAACATGTAAAGAGAATTTCACATATAATTAAACTTAAACATATAAGACCTTCAAAGTCAAAGTCAAAGTCAAAGTCAACTTTATTGTCAGATCTGCAATATGTACAGTGCAGGACATACACAGGACCGAAATTGCGTTTCTCTCAGTCCCTCGGTGCAACAGTAAACATCTAAACATTGAAACACTGAAACATATAATAATAGACATAAGCATAAAAATAGTAAAACTAACACTGTCCTGAGTTGTTTTTTTTTTTTTTTTTTTTTTTTGCATAGTGGTATAAAAAAAGAGTATAAAAAGTATAACTAAAATAAACTAAAGGTTTCTAGCATTGACATTTGCAAAGTGGCAAAGCAGCGTATGAGTCAATGTACACAGTATATGTATGAGGTAGTAGTTGATGTTGTTGTAGAGGCAAAAAGTGGCATATGCAGTAAGGCACATTGGGCATCCCTAAATAAGACCGTTCAGAGCACACTGTATATGTACCAGCAGTGGTGTAGATATTAGAGTAGTGTAAATAAATGTAAACAGTAGTAATTACATGTAAGCAGTAGTAATAAAAGTAAACAGTATTAATAAATGTAAACAGAGAATGTAAACAGTATTATGATTATAGGCAGTGATGTAATACAGACATTAGTGCAAGTATGAGAAGTAGTGCAAACTGTATGAGCACATGACCGAGAGTTTAGTGAAAACCCGTTTGGTGACACAGAGTCTAGTGTTAAAAACTTTGTGTTGAGTGATAGTATGTGAGAAAGTTTTAGTGTTAAGGCAGTTCAAATGGGAGGGGAGGCAGAGCAGGCAGAGTGTTTAGCATTCTGACTGCCTGATGAACAGAGCTGTCTCTCAGTCTGCTGGTTCGAGCCTGGAGACTCCTCAGTCTCCTTCCTGATGGCAGCAGTCTGAAGCAGCTGTGTAGTGGGTGTGTGGGATCACCTGCCATGCGGTGGGCTTTCCGAGTGAGGCGTTTGCTGTGTAAGTCCTGCAGTGAGGGCAAGGAGGTGCCCACGATCTTCTCAGCTGCTCTCACAATGCGCTGGAGGCTCTTGCGGCAGGATGCAGTACATGCACCAAACCACACAGTGATGCAGCTGGTCAGGACACTTTCTATGGCACCTCTGTAGAAGGTGCTCATGATGGGGGTTGAAGCTCCAGCCCTTTTCAGCTTGCGGAGAAAGTAGAGACGCTGGTGAGCCTTCTTTGCCAGTGCTGCAGTGTTCCTGCTCCAGGACAGGTCCTTTGAGACGTGCACTCCCAGGAACTTGGTGCTGTCCACTCTCTCCACTGCGGTGCTGTTGATGGTCAGAGGAGGATGTTGGGCATCCCTCTTCCTGAAGTCCACAACAATCTCCTTTGTCTTCTCCACGTTGAGAGTGAGATTGTTGTGTCCGCACCACAAGGCCAGGCGGCTCACCTCGTTCCTGTAGTCCGTCTCATCGTTGTTGCTGATGAGACCTACCACTGTTGTGTCATCCGCAAACTTGATGAAGTGGTTGGAGCTGTACGATGGTGTGCAGTCATGTGTTAGCAGGGTGAATAGAAGGGGGCTCAGCACACATCCTTGTGGGGCCCCTGTGTTCAATGTGATGGTGCTAGATGTGTTACTCCCGATCCGTACTGTCTGTGGTCTCCCGGTCAGGAAGTCTAGCAGCCAGTTACACATTGAGG
The DNA here is from genome assembly GCA_038048925.1 of Garcialebias charrua. Taxonomy (NCBI): domain Eukaryota; kingdom Metazoa; phylum Chordata; class Actinopteri; order Cyprinodontiformes; family Rivulidae; genus Garcialebias; species Garcialebias charrua. The sequence continues at coordinate 15,404 of JBBPBX010060304.1, forward strand.
TGTTCAGCCCCAGACTGTCCAGTTTATGGATGAGCTGTTGGGGGATGATGGTGTTAAATGCCGAGCTGAAGTCGATGAACAACATTCTAACATAGGAGTCCTTCGTGTCCAGATGTGTGAGAGCTGTGTGAAGGGCAGAGGAGATGGCATCGTCGGTTGAGCGATTAGGTCGGTATGCAAATTGGAAGGGATCCAGGGAGTCAGGGAGGACAGATGTGATGCTTTTCATGACTAGCCGTTCAAAGCACTTCATCAGGATGGGGGTGAGTGCTACTGGGCGATAGTCATTGAGGCATGCGGGCGTTGCCTTCTTTGGGACAGGGATGATGGTGGTGGCTTTGAAACAGGTGGGGACGATGGCCTGGCTCAGTGAGATGTTAAAGATGTCCGTGAAGACCGCTGCGAGTTCCCCTGCACAGTCCTTCAGCACACGACCAGGTATGTTGTCAGGACCAGAGGCCTTCCGGGCGTTAATCTTGATGAATGATCGCCTTACGCTGTCTGAGGACAGCGTCAGCACCTGGCCATCAGGAGAGGGGGGGAGTTTATGTGCTGGTGTGCTGTTACTTGCCTCGAACCGAGCAAAGAACTCATTCAGTTCATTCAGCGCAGAGGCTGAGCTGTCACAGGTCTGGGGGGGTGGTTTGTAGTTTGTGATGGTCTGTATTCCCTGCCACAGACTGCGTGTATCCCTGCTGTCCTTGAAACGGTGAGCTATTTTCCCAGAATACTGCTTCTTTGCCTTTCTGATGCCCCGGTCCAGGTTGTTTCTGGCTGCCCTCAGGCCCACCTGATCTCCCGCTTTGAAGGCAGCATTCCTGGCTCTCAGGAGTCTGTAAACCTCAGCTGTCAGCCATGGCTTCTGGTTAGCCCGAACAGTGATGGTTTTAACCTTCTCTGACAACAGAATCAGCAAAGGCTTACATGCATGCCATGATCTTCAGCCATATAGCCTATTGTTATACTACATGGTCTCACACTTCAGAGATCGTCATGAAGCCCCTAAAGTCTCTTTTTAAGAAAACACTGAAAATTTTTGACAAAAAGCCAATACAGTATCATTACTGCAACATCATAAATAAGTACAAAATTTTGGATTTTAATAGCTATCAGATTTTTATGGACGTTTGCCTGATTTTTAAAGTTTTAAATGGACTTGCTCCTCCTCCTTTAATATATTTTATAAGTAAAAAAACAAGTACAGTAAACACAAGAGCACTGACCAGAGGAGATTGTGATGTGCAGCGGCGCAGGACTAAATTTGGCCAAATGGTGGTGTCCATCAGAGGCACGCAGTCATGGAACACACTGCCAGTTTCCATCAGGAACTGTGGCACCTACTCCAGCTTTAAAAATTCTCTGAAACTTTGGCTGAAAACTAATCAGAAGTGCACTCATGTGTAGATTACTTTGTCTATTTTCTTATGGCATCATATTTTTATTGTAATTTTATGTTGTGTTATGTGCTATATAGGTGATGTTTGTATTTTTCTCCGCTCTTTTGTTTTATGGGACGTTTCTTATTCTTACCTGCCTTAGGACAACGGATGAAAATTAGCTATTGTGCTAACTCCGGCATATTTACATTGATGCTAACTGTTGTCATGTTGATTAATATGCATTGTCCTAACTTAAATGAATGTAGCAGTAGAGAAAGATGCCTGATTAGGCTGATGGGTTCCTGGTGCAAACGTCTAGTTGATAAAGTGGGCGTGGTATATAGGCAGCTGCCGCATTCAGTCAGACAGGTCGTCTTCCTGCTCCTGCCGCATGGCTGTGGGTGTTGGCCGTGCAAGGCAACCCATCGCTGAGCGTGGTGCGGGCCGGTGTTGATTCCTTCACGGGGTAGGTGTTGTCACTCTCTGCACTATAGCTGATATCAGACAGAAACTCTAAATGGAGGTGTTGTTGTAGGTAAAACGCCACGGTGCTGCGCTTCTCCGCTCCCTCATGCTGCGGGTGTGTGTGTGTGTGTACGTGGTTGTGAAGCTGGCAGGTAAGGAAACAATTAACCTTGTAATCTCTATTTGTGGCAGCTATATGAAGAGTAGTTATTAATTAACTTTCTTTAGGTCCCCCACCCACATCGGGACCACTGCTGCTCTGTTTCCGGAGACTGCTGATTTATCTTCCGAGGTCCACTCTGAGTCCTTGGCGACTCCGTTTGGGGAAGCTCTGCACGAGTGATTGAAACACGGACTGTGGTGTCGTCAACTGTTCCCCTTGCAGTGGCGCTGCAAGTGTGACGTCAGTGCAGCCCAGCTGCTGGTCGCTGTGGTGTAACGCGAGTACCACACCGGTGGAATGGTGAACCGTATATTTGTTGCAAACCTGAATGCATTGTATTTATTGTAATTGAGTGTCTTGGGGTTTAAAGGGTTTTTGGGTTTTGTCTATTTAATTGGTATGATACACATGATTTACATAATTAAAGGATGTTTTTAAGATGTTTTAAGCTCACTGTAAATAAATTATCATGATATATATGAAAGAGTGCTCCCGGATGTTTTAATCAGTGCAAAGCGAACCTGCGTGGCCTTAAGGTATTAAGGTATTCTCTGGGTGAAATTCCCAGGGTGGCGTTGTTGTTAATTTATTCATGCTCTCAGGGCATGAGTAATGCCACATTTTTGGCGTTGCTGGAAGGATGTTTGCATTTGCTTTTTATGAACATCCGGGACCAGTAGTTTGTGATTTTTCAATACTATATTGGTGTTTGTGTTTTGTTTTTTTCTTTGGTTTATGTTTTTTTGTGTTTTGTGTGCAGATTGGCCGGTCCGGAAGCAGAGCAGTGGTGGTTCCAGCAAATCTTTAAAGTGGTGGTTCTAATAGATCTTTGAAGTGGTGGGTGGATGAACTTGTAATTATGGCAGAAGAAATTAAAGAACTTAAAGAGTTGGTAGCAAGCTTACAAATTGAAAATGAGCAGTTGCGACAAAGGCAGGCCAGTGCCCAGCCGTCAACTTCAGGAGTACCCAATGCCCCTCCTACAGAAAGACTGATTTTTGTACCTAGTGATAGGGAATGTCCCATCTTTAGAGGAAGGACCGGCATGGGACTGAGTGAGTGGATGGAGGAAGCAGAGATGCGTATGAGAGCACAACATTTATCGGTGGCTGATCAAGCTTTGTTTTTGATGGATCATTTGGAGGGAGAAGCTCGAATTGAATTTAAATATCGTTCTAGTGCAGAGAGAGAGGACCCTGCTAGAATATTTGAAATCTTACAGGAATTATATGGCTGTGCAGAGTCCTATATTGCATTACACGAAACCTTCTTTTCCAGAAGACAGCAAGAGGGAGAGAGTCTTCAGGAGTTCTCCCTCGCGTTAATGGGTATTATGGAGAAGGCAAAGCAGCGCGTGCCTGCTGGCATGTTGAGTCCCGAGACTTTGTTAAGGGATCAGTTTGTTGAACGGGTGTTGGATGGATCTCTGCGTCGTGAACTGAAGCAGTTTATGCGCAGCAGGCCAGACAGCACTCTGCTTGAAGTTAGGGCTGCAGCAATTCGGTGGGAGCGCGAAGGGGTACCCTCTGGGGTGAGAAGTCATAGCCAATCTACCCCGGTAGTTCATGGTTTTCAGTGTGGGATTCATGGTAGCCCGCAGCCGCAGGTAGCTCCCCTAATATCCGTAACAGAAATGAGCCAGCTCAGAGAAATGCTAAAATGTCAGCAAGAACGGCTCCAGCAGCTTAGTGAGAGCATTTCCCAGTTGAAAAATGTCTGTGGTCCTAATCGTTCTTGTTTTTCTGGTTCAGTGATCTGCAAGCGGTGTAATCAGCCCGGTCATTTCGCACGGGAATGTGAGGGGGGGTGGGCCTCTTATGGAGCACCATTTCAGATGAATCCAGCTCCTCAGGCCCGCCCTGCTTACCGGTCAGGTCAGAGTAATGTAAATGCTGATGCACTCTCTCGCCAGCACTTACCCCATCCACCAGATATGAGAGCCATGCTTTCGGATACAGTTGAAGCACACCCAACGGTTGTTGCGATTTTGCCACAACACACTGTAGCCGAACTATGTGCCTTGCAACAGGACGATCCCCTCTTACAGGAGGTGTTGGGGTTTTGGAGGAAGGGCCAATACCCCAGTCGAGAAGAACGGGCCCAGCTGTCTTCCGCCACATTGGTTCTACTTCGTCAGTGGGACCGGTTTGTAGAGAGAGAGGGAGTGCTGTATCGGAAGATATTTAGACCAAATGGTGGTGAGGTAGTGTTTCAGTTGGTGCTACCTAGGGTACTTATTAAGAATGTGCTGAATGACTGAATGTGCTACTTGAGTCAGAAGGAAATGGCAGGCTACCAACACATATGAATTCAGCCAATATTAGTCTCTTATTAAAATCAGGCAAAGACCCAGTATTACCTACCAGTTATCGTCCAATCTCTCTTATTAATGTTGATGTTAAAATAATTTGTAAAGTCTTATCAAAAAGACTAGAGAAGATAACTCCTGTTATTATACATCCAGACCAAACCGGATTCATAAAAGGAAGACACTCGAACACAAACACTCGCAGATTATATAATGTAATAGAGTATTCGTATTTTAAAAATATTGAAACAGCTATTTTTTCTTTAGATGCTGAAAAAGCTTTCGATAGAGTGAATTGGAATTTCTTATTTGCTACCTTAAATAAATTTGGTTTTGGGAATTACTTCATTAACTGGTTAAAAATATTATATAGTTCACCAACAGCGTGCGTCAGGACAAATAATCAATTATCTTCAAGCTTCTGTTTACAGAGGGGGACCAGGCAAGGTTGCCCACTTTCACCAGCATTATTTGCTATTTTTATTGAACCTTTAGCAGCAGCAATAAGGCAAAGTGCTGATATTAAAGGCATAAAGGGTAGAAACACAGAACATAAAATTAGTCTCTATGCTGACGATGTTTTGCTTTTTCTTGAGAACTCAGGAAACTCAATATCCAATGTTATCAAGTTAATAAACTCATTTTCAAAAGTTTCTGATTATTCTATAAACTGGACAAAATCTACAGTTCTTCCAATAAATTGCGTGTTTAATAATTCTCTTAATGAAAGACTACAATCAGGTAACATTAAATATTTAGGTGTTAATATCTCTCCTAAATTAGAGGATTTAATAAAATTAAATCATATCCCACTATTAAAGAAAATTGAAGACGATCTTACTAGATGGAGATCTCTACCCATATCACTTATGGGAAGAGTTGCCTCAGTAAAAATGATGGTGCTGCCGAGAATAAATTATTTATTCTCAATGATTCCAAATAAACCTTCAACTGAATGGTTTAAGTCCCTGGACTCTTCTATATCTAAATTCCTTTGGAAAAATAAAACTCCACGTATTAGTTTAAAAACATTACAGAAAACTAAAGATACCGGAGGATTAGAACTTCCAAACTTTTATTACTACTATTTAGCCAACAGGTTACAATATATATCAAAGTGGTTAAAACCGAATGCACTAGATGAAACTTGGATAGATATAGAACAAACTTTATGTAATAATATTAGGATTTCAGATCTACCATTTATCAGTACAGATTTAAAAAGACATGTCTGCTTTAAGAGCATCAATATTAGCTCATCTCTGACAGCATGGTGGGAGTATCTGAAAATGACAAAGTCTTCACTACTCCCATGTAGACATACACCTCTCTGGAACAATCCTGACATTCAACAAGAAAATAATATGTTAAATTTCCCAGGTTGGAGAATGAAAGGTATTGAATGTCTGGAACACATATTTGAGGGTATAGACTTTATTCCATTTAATAAATTAATAATACAATATGACATTGATAATAAATATTTCCTACAATACCAACAAATTAAGTCAAGTCAGAGTCAGAGAGTCAGAGTCAGAGTCAGAGAGAATTTATTGTCATTTGCACCGCATGTAGTACATGTGTTGAAAACGAGATTATGTACACAGGGTCCCAGTTACATCCAACAACAAATGCAAGAGAAGAACAATAATAACATCTAGGATTAACTAAGAGAGACATCAGCTAGTAATACACTAAGCCCTAATGTAGTAGAAAAACATCATTATAAACAGCAGCACGAACATGAGCAGATGGTCACAGATGAACGCA
>JBBPBX010060305.1:0-14003 GCA_038048925.1 Garcialebias charrua
AGAATTCTACTTAAGAAACCCAGGTTCAGCAGTGCAAGTGAAATGTTTTGTAATGCACGTGTCAGAACGTTTCAGGCGCTCATGAGAAATTTGATGTACAAGTTTATGTGTCGTTTGTGCAGCTCCATGAACAGTCTTATTGTAACGTTTTCACATCCCTCTGTCAGTGCGCTAAGATACCAGTCGGCTCTGTGGAAACATTGTTTTCCCAATTCTTTATAAGATTTTATTTTTATAATATTTCTATTTTTTCTTTTTTATTCTTTCTGTATGTGTTGTGTGTGTTATGTTTATTTTTGTGGACCACGAGTCTGTTGAATAAAGTTGATGATGATGATGAGTTACCTCTCAGTGTAACTCACATGAAGTAGCCAAAAGAGTTTTAGTTATGATGCTTTCTGAGTCAACATAATGGGTGTGGATGGATTGAATTTTCAAATCTTAATAAATGTAAACTAGTTATAGCATATCACCCAAAGAAATACAGTTGTTCACTTTCAGAGTAAAATAATATTTAAGTTGAGGCTAGCTGAGATTAGAGCTCCTGCCAAAGAACCACTAATGGTGTTCAGATTAAATCTGAAGGATTGTTGCAAAGAGTCTTGACATGGTCTGAAAGTTTCTGTTTTGCTCTTCTGTCTGGGATGGATGGTGCTATCTCCTCATCCTGACCTTGAGTTGACTTCAGCGTTAGGGTGCTTAGCTTTGGTCAGCTCAGCTTCTGTTACAATTAGCAGGAAGCTTTATGGCAGAACTACGTACCACAGCTCTCTTCACACAGGCACACGGAGGCTAATGTTACATGCAGCTTCTTACCTCCGTGCACTTGCACAGGAATCCATTTAAAGCGCTCAGCTAGAAATTCCCTACTTACCTTTGAGTGGTTCTTAATGAAAGATGACATGGCAGAACGGTGAGAAAAACGGTCATTGTAATGGAAGAAGAGGAGATAGGACTTGGGTGGTTGAAAGTTTCCTCAGTGTGTGTCAGCAAAAGTTCAAGTTTGTGTTACCACAATCAGACACATCTGTGCTGACCTCTGTTTCAACCCAGGGGACTGTCATCAGAGCTGGCTGTGTGGATGGGTGTCCTTGTGTTTGCCACCTTATTAGACCTTTAGTGAAATATTCACAGAGTTTGTGAGGACCACTAGTCCTTATGGGGACCACAGGCCAGTTCTAACAAGGCACAGCATTATTCCTGGGGTTGTGGTTAAGATTAAGAACAGGGACTGAATGAGGACTGAGTTCATGTTAGGGTTAGGTTATACTCAACTGAAGCTAATGCAAAGCCCTATCAGCAGAATAGAATAGAATTGTCTTTATTGTTGCTGTCTTTAGTGTGTGTGTGTTCTTCTTTCTTCAGGTTTCGTTGCAGCCTGGGGGAATGTTTTGTCCTGTAGACAACCAGGCTGGTGTTGTGCTCTCGAGGTTCAGCAAATTTATCAATATTTTATTGATGCTGGCTTTACCGGCACAGATTTTACCTTAAGTTCCAAGAAGTCACAAAGAAAAAAAAATAAGCTGGACATGGGCACTGGTCCAAAAAAGGAAGAAGCAGGTAAAGATAATGGATGGATGGAGATGAAAAACAGATTAATTTAAAGTTATCTAACATAGCTAAAGTTTTGCAAGGCATGGGTAGCTTTAAACACTAATATAATGATTAAAAATTGGGGCTTAAACCACACGAGAAATAAAGCAGATGGTAAAGAAATAGAGTTAAATATCTCAAGTTTAGCTGGTGGCATAACTTTGATTATAACACTGAGCATGCTCTGTTACATTCATTCTGGGATATTACTTTTAAAAACTTTAATTCCTATTTTTTCTGGATAAAATGGCTTTTTTCGGATGATGATTTCCTCTGGTATTAGATGCTGTGCAGCTGGAAGGATTTTTATTGAAACTTTGTCTTTTTTACTATAGGACATGTGTTATGATGCATAACCATGACAACCAGGTGCTATTTTACAACTGGGAGCTGTTGATTAACATCTCAAAAGTTCAAATATCTCAACTACAGCCCCCCAAAATGGATGTATTCCTGTCTACCTAGTGGTGGTGCTCGAGTACTTGACCAGCAAGATCTTGTAGCTGGCAGGAAATGAAGTTTGTGACAACGGAAGGACCGGGATTGTCCCCTGACACCTGCAGCAGGTTGTCTGTGGTGACGAGGGGCTCAGCAGCTTCTGGGAGGAGTGACCATTGCTTGGGGAGGAGTTCTGCCCAACATTCAGGTGGTCCTGCTGCCCAGGAAGATTAAAAGGCCCGCCAGGTCCGGGTGGCTGGATCGGCATCTGCAGCCAGTTTCTTCAGATCCACTGTGGGACTAGCCTGGCCCTCGCCATTCCTACGCAGCTCCGCTCAATTCTCATTTCCCTTCACTGCTGGGTCTGGCATTTCTCCCATCCACAAGGATATCTCCGGTAGATTTTTGACCGGACCAATCAGAGAACAGAAGGCGGAGTTTTGAACGACGTCGACTGACGTCGTCAGTTAAAATGGCTGCCGCCACGAAGGAATTTTCATCAAAACAAGGTAAAAAACTATTATTTCTTTGCTGAGAAAAAATATATTTCTTATCTGACGTTATATCAGAAGTGTTCCTGAGCAATCAGAGAGCAGAAGGCGGAGTTTTGAACGACGTCGACTGACGTCGTCATTCAAAATGGCTGCCGCCACGAAGGAATTTTCATCAAAACAAGGTAAAAAACTATTATTTCTCTGCTGATAAAAAATATATTTCTTATCTGACGTTATATCAGAAGTGTTCCTGAGCTTAACAGTTCCTAAATCAATTCACGAAATGGTCAAATCTGCTGGATTTTAAATAGTTTCGGTTTGACATTTTCCAAACAGCCTCGGGTGCGCTACGAAAATAAATTATAAAAAATCGAATTTTATCTCAAATGTTTCATTTAGGCCAACAGTCAGTAAATTAGAGCTATATAATTACACACTGGTAGCAGTAAAAATATCCACCGAGTGGTTTCTGAGCAATTTATCTTATAGCCTGGACCTCGCCAGGCTAAACTAACAAAACTCTGCCTTCTGTTCTCTGATTGGTCCATTCAAAAATCTACCAGAGAAATCGCTGTCTATGGGACAGGTCCCAGACCCTAGTACAAAGCGAAGTGAAGTACAAGGGTCTGGTTTTAACCAGGCTACTGTGGGACAGACCACTACAGGAAATCCTTCCTGCCCACAGCCATCAGCATCTATAACATCTAATTAACCAGGAGAATGAGTTATGACAAAACTAAAATTCTCTTGGGAATAAAAATGTATTTCTTTTTGGGATTAATAAAGTATTTTTAATTGAATTGAATTGAATTCTCTCTTTTGAATGATTTTCAGACATTATAGATTTCGGCTGGGCCTCGATGTCCTATTAGTGCTTACATAAAAAAGAAATGTTTCTAAATACCAGCTTCACCAAAATGCTTGGTCAACATTATTAACATCAGAACCTGATTTTCTAAAGCCTGCTGTCACAGAAAGCTTTATGTCCCTGTGTTGATGCCTCTTTTTTTTTTTGCCTTGCTCTGGTCGCAAGCGGCTGCTTCTGCTTTTCCTCTCCTGTCTTTTCCTCTCCCTGCTTGGCTCTCTGTTTTGTCTGCAGCTCCTCAGCACTCATCTCTCGAACATAAATTGAGATTATGGATTTGGTATCATGGATGATCAACTCTATTGACAAGATTTTTTCTACAAAGCGACAAGGTCCGGGGGAGCCAGCTTGCCCGTCACAGACACACTCTGGCGGTTACGTCATGGATTCCTGGGGCGAGTTGAAGGTGATGTGTCTCTCAGTCCTGTCTGTGGAGGACGTTGAAGATGTTTACATAATTGGATTTATGATGGCAGGCACTTTGCTGTTCGGTATCTGCAGAGCCTTGTTCTATCAGAAACTGAGGAAGACTTCAGCGGCTATTACGGCCATGTCTAAGCTTCCGAGTCAGAGTGAAAGTTTGAACCGTGTCGTGACCTAGCTAAATCAGCTGCTTTACGAGCTTAAACGTAAGGTGGAGGCGATGTATGAGAATCGCAGGCCACCCGCAGCTTCTGGGACTTGTCAGCGTGGTGGGCTCAACCTGGAGGAGGATTCATAGCATGGATCAGTGGAACAGATTCCCACAATTAGACCATTTTGGATTTGGATCGTCCAGATGGACACGCAAGGCTCCAGGAAAAGAAAACTGTCTGCCTGAAGAAAATCAACAATCAAGCTTATCTGAATCTGACTCCCAAACAGCCTTGGAAATGGGCTGACTATCAAATTTCTCCTGGGTCATGAGTAACCGAGGACAACAACTGCATCTATCGCCCCCTCCCCGGAGAACTTTCTGTGAGCGCTTATCAGAAATGCTGGCTGGAAACATCACAGAACTGTGGCTGATCTGAAAAAAGGCTCATGGACTAATCTCACCGCCTGGACCTCAAATGCATATGTAAATTGTCTTAACTGTGCTTGCTGGTAGAGTTTTTTGATGTCTCAAATCGTGTCCTAATAGACAAGATGTGAAAGATCTTTTTTGTAATACCACTATCTACCCTCATGGTTCTTCTCCCTTTTTCATATCTAAGATTATCATTCTGATAAGGACTGAGATGGCCGCGCTGATAATCAGCAGCAGCTTCGTACACTTAGTCCATCTTTCGGACAACTGTGCGTACATGTTCCCGTTGTACCTTGGTACAATGTCAATAAAGATATTCTGATTCTGATAAATTTAAGAACTTTTAGGACTTTTCTACAGCATCCTGTCACAGCCTCTGCTGGAAACAAAGGCGGTGTTTGAAATGTTCACATCATGGTCACTACAGTAGACTAAACAAAGAGTACTCAGTCAGAGTTTCTTTATTTGTCATACGCACCAAATATGGTCCATGTATTGAGCTATTTGGAGGATAGAAGTCAATTTGTACAGATAGACAATACCAGATCAAAACTCAACAGAATCACATGTGGAGTCCCTCAGGGTTCTATACTGGGACCTAAGCTTTTTATTTTGTATATAAATGATTTGGTAAAAGTGTCTGGTATTCTAAGGTGTGTTCTTTTTGCTGATGATACCACCTTCTTTTATTTTGGTTATGATTTGAAACAAATGTTTGAGTTGTTAAAAGAGGAGATCTCAAAATTACAAACTTGGTTTAGTTTAAATAAGTTATCATTAAATTTAGATAAGACTAACTATATGTTATTTAGCAAAAATAAAACAGATAAATTTTCTATCAAAATTGATGGTGTTGAACTAAGTAGAGTGGATGAGGTAAAGTTTTTGGGTGTAATTGTTGATGAGAGATTGTCGTGGAAACAGCATGTAAATTTTGTTAAAACTAAGTTATCTAAATCTATCCACAGTATTCCTGAGGGTGTCACTGTAGAAGCGAATGTGCATTGAACTTCCTGTCCGACACCGGAAGTGCCTGTATTCCATAGGCGGAGTATGGATCGCGGGTGTTTTTGAAAGTTATTTTCATTCATTTTATCGGAGCAAACACAGCTTTTGTTTAAACGGAACGTTTACTGAAATGTCCTACCGGGGTTCAGGTACCTGCTGTGCTGTTCGCGGCTGCACCAACAACCGGACCAAGCTAAATCTTTGGCTAAAACAACAGTGTTTTCAACACGGACCCAAAACAAAGAAAGAGTGTTCCTGCATCCTTCTCTATGGCTGTGTCTGCGCGATCAGGTAACATCTGTAATTTCTTTTTATTCAGGGAGGGTTTATTAATGAGAGTTTTGGATGATTTACTGTCTTAAAATGATATATGTCAGGCGCGACCGGTGTTACAGAACACCGTGACTTTTAGCCGAGATAGCTGCTAACAAACGTTAGCCGAGAGACAGGAGCAAACGCGTTGCTATTTATGTATTTTTAAATTATGTCAGCGCGATCAGGTAACATCTTTTTATTCAGGGAGGGTATATTAATGAGAGTTTTGGATGATATGTCTTAAAATGATATATGTCAGGCGCGACCAGTGTTACAGAACACCGTGACTTTTAGCCGAGATAGCTGCTAACAAACCTTAGCCGAGAGACAGGAGCAAACGCGTTGCTATTTATGTATTTTTAAATTATGTCAGCGCGATCAGGTAACATCTTTTTATTCGGGGAGGGTATATTAATGAGAGTTTTGGATGATATGTCTTAAAATGATATATGTCAGGCGCGACCAGTGTTACAGAACACCGTGACTTTTAGCCGAGATAGCTGCTAACAAACCTTAGCCGAGAGGCCGGAGCAAACGCGTTGCTATTTATGTATTTTTAAATTATGTCTGCGCGATCAGGTAACGTCTTTTTATTCGGGGAGGGTATATTAATGAGAGTTTTGGAAGATTTACTGTACAGTTAAAGTAAGTACGAGGCGACCGGTATTTTTAGCCGAGATAGCTGCTAACAAACCTTAGCCGAGAGGCCGGAGCAAACGCGTTCGCTATTTATTTATTTTTAAATTATGTCTGCGCGATCAGGTAATTTCTTTTTATTCGTCCCTCCTCTTTTAAGAAAACGAGTGGTGTTCCCACATTTTTAATGAACTAAAACAACAAAGTTTGGACTGTCTTCAACTGTATTACTCGCATGTAAACAAACGGTGTTTCTGGTCAACCGGAAGTCGTGTGCACATTTCGCGCAAAGCATCATGGGGCATAGGAATACTGTGGATTGGCGTATTGTATAAACTAAAGGACTTGTTAAATGATAGGGCTCTTTATTTGCTATATAACTCAATTTTTGTTCCACATTTAATTTATTGTGTGGAGGTTTGGGGTAAAGCCTGTACAACTATAACAAATTCTATTTTTATTTTGCAGAAAAGAGCGGTTAGAATTATTGCTAGAAAGCCTTATCGTCATCCATCAAATGTATTATTTAAACAACTCAAATTATTGAAATTTTGTGAATTGGTTGATTATAATATTTTGTTAGTAATGCATAAAGCTCATATGAATGTGCTACCCACAAATGTTCAAATGTTTTTCATTAAGAGAAAAAGCTGTTACAGTTTAAAAGGAACTGAAATGTTTGTTAAACCTAGATATAGGACTAGTTTGAAGGGGCGTTTTATTTCGAATAAGGGAGTGGAATTGTGGAATGTTTTGGAAAAAGATGTTAAAGATGCAAACTCTGTGATGAAATTCAAAAAAAGTATTAAGTCTAGACTGCTAGCAAAATACTAAAGCCATAAGTAAAGCATCCTAATCTATTTGTTGATTACTGAATGTGTAATGTTACTAAATTGATCTGTTGTTTTTGGTAGTAAATTGTTTGAATTGCTTGTTTGTAAATTGTTTGTTTTGTTTTTTTTGTTTTGGAAAAAAGGGGCAGACAAAATAAGAAAATTTTCTTCTTTCTGCCACCTTTCATTTTATGTATTTTGATTTTTTCTCATATTTATGAAATGTTTTTTTTTCCATTATCTTTTATGTTGTTTTTCTTAAATATGTAAAATGAATAAACTTTAATAAAAAAAAAAAAAAGTGTTTGAGTTCATGCAAGGACATTAGGGGAATAAATTAGCAAAAAAACTAAAACTGTAATATTTTTCATTACCTCACTTGGTACTGATAAGCATTGTGGGTAATAAATTTGGAGCACTCTCATCGCAGGTTGGTTTATGGAGGTCGAAACAAAAATGAATTAAAAGGATTGTCACAGTTATGAAGAACTCCGCTGTGTTTGGTGCCATAAGCCTGCATGATGTAAACTAACAATTTATAGTTGGATAATATTCAGACATTCTGCAGTCACATAAAACATAAGCTGCTTTTGAACATATTACAATTATAATAAGAAAACAGGAATAATTTCTGAAGTTTAAGTTGAGACAAACTGAACTGACACGGCATTTCCTGCTAAAATGCAGTGTGACTTCTTATTGCAATTGAACTTGCAGTAAAACAGCTGAAGCTAGCTAAAAAAATGCTGAAATGGAGCTGAAATGGAAGAACAAGCCTAAATTAGCAGAAGAAATCAGAAAGAACATATTTGCTGAATTACGCTTAAACTAGCTAAAAGGAATTTAGCTCAAATAGCTTAAATAAGCAAAAAAAAAGTTTAAAAGAAGCTTAAACTATCAGAAGGAAGCAGAAAGAGCCAAAAATGAGCTCATAAAATGTGGAACTAGTTGAAAAAACTAAAATAGGCATAAAACAGTTCAACAGTAGCTGAAAATAGCAGAAAAAAGTTGAGATGAGGAGAAAAACGTTTAAAGGAGCCTATAACAAGCTGAATTAAGCATAAAGAAGTTAATTGGGTTGAAAGTAGCTAAAATTACCATGAAAAACTTGAATTCAGCAGAAAACAGCTAAAATTAGCTAAAAATGTAAGTGAAAAGGTAGAACACGCTTGAATTAGCAGAAGAAAACAGAAAGAACACATTGTTACCCAAGTAGGCTGAAAGGAGCAGAAATTAGTCCAAAAAAGTGGAAATTATCTAACATAAGCTGAAATTAGAAACAACAACAACAAAAAAGGCAGAAAAGTGGCTAAAAAGCAGAAAGAAGCTTTAATTGCCAGAAAGAAGTGGAGAGAGCACATTTTTTGCTGAATAAGGCTGGAAAAAAATTGAAAGGAGTGCAAAAAATGTGTAAATAGCTGAAAAGTCAAAAAATTAGCACAACAGCTAAACTGTAGCTAAAATAGCAGGTAAAAGCTTAAAGGAGCATAACAAGCTGAAATTGGCATAAAGATGTCAATTATGTTGAAAGTAGCAAAAACTGCCACACAAAATTGAATTTAGCAGAAAACACCTGAAATAAGCTAAAAATGTGGCTGAAAGGGTAGAATAGGTTAAATTAGCAGAAGAAAGCAGAAAGAACACATTTTGCCCAATTGGGCTGAAAGAAATATAAATGAGCACAAAAAAGTGGAAATTATCTGACGTAAGCTGAAATTAAAAAATGAAAAAAGGCTGCAAAGTACTTAAAACATCAGAAAGCTTAAATTACCAGAAGGAAGTAGAGAGAGCACAGTTTTTGCTGAATTAGGCTGAAAAAAGTTGAAATTAGCCCAAAAAATGTGGAATTGGCTAAAAAAGCTAAAATTAGCATAAAACGACTAAACAGTAGATGAAATAGCAGAAACACTCACAATAATTCATGCCTACTTTTACAGTAAGTGATGCTCGTGGACTGGACGGCTGGACGGACTAATAAAGTTATTAGATGATAACCATGTTTTCCCTCTGATGAATTAATAAAGTAGGCCTGGCTCATTCCTGTTAATAACCAATCAGAAGAAATACCTTCAGAACACTGAAGTCCAATTTTCACACACATTCTCCGATTTAAAACACACTTGGAGACAAATACATCCCCTTTTATTTTTAGAGATCTTTTAACATGGAAGTAAAATTATTTTCACTAAATGCCAAATAAGCTCTTTTGAAAATAAATGGGCATGATTCATGCCATGTTTAATGGGATTATTCTGCCAAATATTTTCTAAATACAGTACTGTAGTTTTGAGTATCGTAGCAGAGATTTGGATCGATAACAAGCAATGCAGCGCCCCCGCCCTGTCAACAGAACAGAGTGCCCTGCCCACGGAACTGCACCCCCCCCATGTCAACAACTGCCAACACAGATGTAACGCTAAGCTAGCAGTGCGCAATACAGACGGGCTAGCTAAAAAGCTACAAAGGTAGCACTCCGTTTCCCTCACGCTGAGTTGTATCCCTCACATACAACCCTCCACCGTCAACAACCGCTGGCATTGACATAGCGCTAAACTAGCAGCGTGCAATACAGATGCACTACGGAGGTAGTTCTTGGTTTTCCTCACACTGAGCTGTCCCTCCACAGTCGACAACTGTAGTGACAAACAGCGCGCAATACAGATGTGTCCGTCTCTGACCCACCCCATCGACAACTGCCGGCACTGACGTAGCGCTAAACTAGCAGTGCGCAATACAGATGCACTACGGAGGTAGTTCTCGGTTTTCCTCACACAGAGCTGTCCCTCCACAGTCGACAACTGTCGGCACAAATAGCGCGCAATACAGATGTGTCTGTCTCCGACACCCCCCCACCCCATTGACAACTGCCGGCACTGACATAGCGCTAAGCTAGCAACATACAATACAGATGCACTATGGAGGTAGTTCTCGGTTTTCCTCACACTGAGCTGTCCCTCCACAGTCGACAACTGTTGGGACAAACAGCGCGCAATACAGATGTGTCCGGCTCCGACACCCCCCCACCCCATTGACAACTGCCGGCACTGACATAGCGCTAAGCTAGCAACATACAATACAGATGCACTATGGAGGTAGTTCTCGGTTTTCCTCACACTGAGCTGTCCCTCCACAGTCGACAACTGTTGGGACAAACAGCGCGCAATACAGATGTGTCCGGCTCCGACACCCCCCCACCCCATTGACAACTGCCGGCACTGACATAGCGCTAAGCTAGCAACATACAATACAGATGCACTATGGAGGTAGTTCTCGGTTTTCCTCACACTGAGCTGTCCCTCCACAGTCGACAACTGTTGGGACAAACAGCGCGCAATACAGATGTGTCCGGCTCCGACACCCCCCCACCCCATTGACAACTGCCGGCACTGACATAGCGCTAAGCTAGCAACATACAATACAGATGCACTACGGAGGTAGTTCTCGGTTTTCCTCACACTGAGCTGTCCCTCCACAGTCAACAACTGTCGGGACAAACAGCGCGCAATACAGATGTGTCCGTCACATACAACAGCAATCTATAGCAATGATCCAAACAAGCAAAGAGTTCGTCTAACTTTTGACCTTGATTTATGACCTTGACATTGGAGCTTGGGCGATGATGTGTACTTGACACTCCGCCTAGTGACGATGCAGATGTGTATGAGGTTTCTTTAAAGAAGGTATGGACGAGACAGGAGAACATTTACGGGCAGAGTTCACCATAATCTGTCCGCTTTTCAACAGGCGTATAAAACTATTTTTAAGAAACTCAAAATGTGGTATTTTATAACCCCTTTTGTTCAGGCTATCCTTGTACTTGGGGGGGGGGGGGGTCACTCAAAGCTTTTGGTTTAGGCTTATGCTTCATGTCTAACCTGTACATTCATTGTGCAGAGCAATTCTGAGATTTGTTTTGAGAAATATACTGTACTGTATATATATTATTGCAATGGATACAGAAGGGTTTCCATTCTCTATTTTTCTTGGTCATAACCTATTCATATGTGCAAATCATAAAAAAAAAAAACGATTCCAGACTTTTTAAGACCGTGTAGGAACCTTGAAATTCCAAGATGAACATCAATAATTCACTGAATTCCCATCCCAGCTCATAAAGCTCCTGGATCCTGGCTAGTAATATTTTACAGCTTTTTATCAGCTAGTGTTGATAATGGAGAGAAGGGGAAAAAAGAAGGTATTTGAAAGGAATTAAGCTTTTACTGATGCATTTTATGTTTTATCAGCAGCAGCCATATCCATCGCCTGCTGCTCCAAACCTGTGGGTGGCTCCTTGGGGCTCCCGAGCTAATCTCGCTATAACCACTGCATCCGTACACCGTCCCCGTGAACCGCCATGGTCCTCCAGTCACACGCCAAGGAGCCCCAGTCCTCAAATTAAACCCGATTACTTGGATTTGTTCATTTGTCGAGACGTGGTTGTTCCGTCTTACTTACAGTTAATTTGATTTGTTCAACCAATAGAACATGAAGAACCCGAACCATCACGAACCAAAACATAATAATCCATATACCATTTACAGCAGAGCATAACCAAAATGAATGTAAAATAGAAGCACTAAAGTCCATGCTCTGTAATCCAGGAATAAATCCAACAATGATCAGTCAGGTCAACTAGATGGTTCTTTTTGCAGTTCAGAGGTTTAATTCTTCATCTGAAGGACTTCTTCAGTCTGAGGAGCCACCAAACCAAACTGAGTCCCACAAACGGCTCACTCCCAGAGTGGAAACAAGAAGCATTTCTATCGCCATCGTGCATTGTATTTCAGTCGCCACAACCAACTAACTCGCACGGACTTGGCGGCTGGTTTTACGCTGGAAGCCCTTCCTGATGCAACCAGACCACCGAGCTACCACAGGAGCAGAGAACTGTCATCTAGGGTGCCCGGGACAGCAGATGGTGAGGGTTAAGAGTAGGCCTGTCACGATAACAGATTTTGCTGGGCGATTAATTGTCTCTGAAAATATAGCGATAAACGATAACATTGTTAGAAATTTTACAATAATTAATAATTATTGACAATTTTAAGAAGAAATGTTAGTTGTTTTGAGTGTAGTACCTTTTTCTGACCACCGGATGGCAGTATATATGAACCGAAGGATGGATAGTCCGTGAGCGAGCAGCGTGTCTTTCTAAGAAAAATGGGAGGGACGCCCCTTGACGTGACATGGGCTGTCTCTCTTTGGTTCTCAAAATGGCGGACTCTCGTTATGGTTTGAGCTCTTTAGCATTAAGCTTTTAATAAAAAAATTAAATCAATAAAGAAGTTCTCAGCTTCTTTTTGCAGAGAAAAACAACTTTTTAGACAACCGTGAAATTTGGAGCTTTGACAAGACTGAGGTTTTTTCCCCGAGGTCGGCCTGCTAGCTTAGCTCGTAGCTTAGCTTCTCGGCTTAGCTGCTTTTAGCGATCCAAAACCGAAATTTTTGACGGTTAAAATGGATTTTAAAGAGAAAGGAGAAAGGGAGGAGTCAGTGAAGAGCACCGAAGTTGAGCCTTTTGTCATCCAGTGCCTTCACTAGAAAGAGACACGAAGAAACGATAAAGCCGATAAATGAAAATGAGGTAGATAATTTTCATTTATCGTGATTAATTGACTTATTATTGCAACAGGCCTAGTTGAGAGCCTTGCTCAAGGGTCCAGGGTGGGGCAAATGAGGGTAGAGGCAGGTGTGGGTGCTTCACCTTTCCCACCAACATTTTTGATGTTGGTCTGGGGCTCGAGCTAGCGACCTTCCAATCACTGGCTCACCTTCACTAATGTCTGTGGCACCGCTCCACCTAACAATCCACTAAGATCAGACCAGCTTAATTAAAGACACTTAAATTTCATCAAGTGCATCCTAATCATATTTCAGACCAATCTGTGGTTCTGTAGAAAAATTGTAAATATATTTTTGTCAGTAGACAGCATTTTGAACCGAATTAGTAAAAAAAAAAAGTTTAGATCTGGATCAAGCCCCAAGTGTGTCGCTGCCATCTTGACAACACATGTTTTATTGTGTGAATGCTTATGAAGCATCCACACTATTGTTTTCTTGTTTATATTTATTAATCCTGGCTGATACTATCCCTATTCCGTATGTTAGTCGGCATCTTTCTCATTCCGCAGTTTTTGTGCCATTTCAACAAACCATTAGCCTGGTTAAAACCAGACCCTTGTCCTTCACTTCGCTTCGTACTAGGGTCTGGGACTTCTCCCATAGACAAGGATTTCTCCGGTAGATTTTTGACCACCAATCAGAGAACAGAAGGCGGATTACCGGACCAATCAGAGAACAGAAGGCGGAGTTTTGAACGACGTCGACTGACGTCGTCAGTTAAAATGGCTGCCGCCACGAAGGAATTTTCAAGAAAAAAAGGTAAAAAACTATTATTTCTTTGCTGAGAAAAAATATATTTCTTAGCTGACGTTATATCAGAAGTGTTCCTGAGCTTAACAGTTCCTAAATCAATTCACGAAATGGTCAAATCTGCTGGATTTAAATTGTTTCGGTTTGACATTTTCCAAACAGCCTCGGGTGCGCTACGAAAATAAATTAAAAAATCGAATTTTATCTCAAATGTTTCATCCAGGCCAACAGTCAGTAAATTAGAGCCATATAATTACACACTGGTAGCAGAAAAAATATCCACCGAGTGGTTTCTGAGCTATTTATCTGAATAGCCTGGACCTCGCCAGGCTAAACTAACAAAACTCTGCCTTCTGTTCTCTGATTGGTCCGGTCAAAAATCTACCGGAGAAATCCTTGTCTATGGGAGAAGTCCCAGACCCTAGTACAAGCGAAGTGAA
>JBBPBX010060306.1:0-20498 GCA_038048925.1 Garcialebias charrua
CTTTGGTTTTGTATTTAAGCACATAAATAATTGAAGTATTCTTGTATAAAAATGGGTGAAATATATAATGTTTTCAATATATTATTTTGAACTATTAACATTTTTCCTCTTCTCGTTTACCTGTTGACTATCTTGAGCTGAATTTTGGGTTAGTCCTGGATTGATTGATAATTAATTTGAGATTAGGATTAATTTAACTTTAGGTTTGTATATGTGTGCGTGATTACCGGTACACATTTATGTGTATACATTTTTTTGGCCTTGCATACCTTAAACTAGTTTGTGAGGTGCTTATAAAAAAATAAAAAATAAAAAATATTTTTTTTAATCCCCCCCCCCCCCTTTTATGATACTGGAGCCCTAGTTTAAAAGTTAGACAGGAGTTACCTCAGCCTTTACAGCGCAAGTACAGTAATATTTAACTTTTCTTTTGACTGATGTGCAACGCGCTGTTCCCGCATTGGCTTTGTCTATGTTTAGACTAAACTTTTGTTTACATGAGGTGACGAACAGATTAGCAGGACTCTGCCCATACTCTGATTATCTTAGACTTTCCTTTTTTTGGTGGGGCTTTTTGGTTCTGTATTT
Organism: Garcialebias charrua; assembly: GCA_038048925.1. Classification (NCBI taxonomy): domain Eukaryota; kingdom Metazoa; phylum Chordata; class Actinopteri; order Cyprinodontiformes; family Rivulidae; genus Garcialebias; species Garcialebias charrua. Next base: position 589 of record JBBPBX010060306.1, read on the forward strand.
AGGCACATAAATAATTGAAGTAGGCCTATTCATGTATAAAAATGGGTGAAATATATAATGTTTTCAATATATTATTTTGAACTATTAACATTTTTCCTCTTCCTGTATACCTGTTGACTATCTTGAATTGAATCTTGAATTGGTCTTGGACTGATTGAAGATTTAATTTAGGATTAGGATTAATTTAACTTTGTTTATATGTATGTGCGTGATCACACATCTATGTGTACATTTTTGGCCTTGCATGAGGTGCTTATACAATTTTTTTCCCTTTTATGATACTGGAGCACTAGTTTAAAAGTTAGACAGGAGACTTATTTTTAATTTTTATGGAGCTTGCTGCTTCTGTTTTTTGCAGCTGTCCAGGGTGGGAAAGGGAGGGGGTGGGGGGTCCATCACTGCCATTAATTTATATTTTCTTTCACTTTGCCAAGAACTGCACAGCCATCAACACATTAGACTGTATTACCTACCTTTCTTATACAAATTATTAGTAATATGAGTGGTCAGTTGGTGTTGTCAAGCTGGAACGTCAAAGGTTTGAACCACCCCGTCAAGAGAAGGAAGGTGCTTTCTCATTTAAAACAGTTAAAAACAGGCATTGCTTTCCTGCAGGAGACTCATATTAGAAGTGACGATAGCAAACGATTACTGCAAACATGGCACGGGCAGAGTTTCCATTCCTCCTTTCGAGCAAAGGCTCGGGGCGTCTCGATCCTCATCAGTCAAGACATTTCATTTGAACCATTTCAAGTTAACTCAGATAAATATGGTCGTTTTGTGATTGTTTCCGGTAAATTGTACAACACACCAGTAGTGCTAGTTAACGTTTATGCCCCAAATACGGATGATGTTGGTTTCTTTGAGAAATTATTCTCACTGCTCCCGGACCTAAACACATACTCATTGATACTCAGTGGTGACTTGAATTGCTGGTTGGACCCAGTTTTGGACAGATCCTCTACAAACCCTGCCACAGCCAGCAGGTCGTCCCACACTATTCGTGCCTTTCTATCTAAGTATGGCCTGTGCGATGTATGGCGTTTTTTACACCCAGCTGAGAGAGAATATTCTTTTTTTTCTCATGTTCATCACTCATACTCGAGTATTCGTGCCTTTTTATCTAAATATGGCCTGTGCGATGTATGGCGTTTTTTACACCCAGCTGAGAGAGAATGTTCTTTTTTTTCTCATGTTCATCACTCGTACTCGAGGATCGATTACTTTTTCATAGACAACAAACTTCTTCCCTCTGTCCGTAGCTGTGACTACCACAGTATTGTCATCTCAGACCATGCACCTGTCACTCTGTCTCTGTCCCTCCCTGACATTCCTATAAGGAGTAGACAGTGGAGATTCAATTCAACGTTACTGTCAAACAATGATTTTGTTACATTTATAGAAAAAGAAATAACCTTCTTTCTATCCATAAACAGAACTCCTGGGATCCCATTGTCAACCGTTTGGGATACCCTTAAGGCCTATCTTAGGGGACAAATCATTTCATATACCGCCCGGCTGAGGCAAAAATCTCAAAAAGAAAGAACTGATTTAGCCCAGCAGATAAAAGAAATTGATCAACAATATGCTCAAAACAAATGCCCTAATCTGTACAAAAAAAAGTAGAACTCAAAACTAAGTTTGATTTATTGTCTACATACTCAATAGAACAATCACTTTTGAAAAGTAAATCATCATTTTACATACATGGAGAAAAGTCAGGAAAACTACTGGCAAATCAGTTGAAGGGTGCCACGGCGAAACAAATCATCCCTAAGATCCAATTAAAGAACGGAACCATAACTCTAGATCATTTACAAATTAACAGAGCATTTAAGGACTTTTATTCCCATTTATATACTTCAGAATCTCAAACCAACAAGAATTTATCTTCTCAGTTTTTCGAAAAGACCAATATGCCAAAACTCACACCCAATCTGAAAGATGCACTGGAGATCACAATATCCCTGACAGAAATTGTGTCAGCTGTATCGGTAATGCAGTCTGGCAAATGTCCGGGTCCTGACGGCTTCCCTGCTGAATTTTTTAAGAAATTTTCTCCATTACTTTCCCCACTCTTACACTCGGTTCTCTTAGAGTCGTTTGACAAAGGATCCCTTCCGAAATCTTTCTTAGAGGCCTGCATTACCCTCATTGCAAAGAAAGGAAAAGACCCAACTCACTGTTCCTCTTATCGACCAATCTCCCTTTTAAATACAGATGCCAAAATTTTAGCTAAAGTTCTTGCTCAAAGGTTGGAAAAGATCCTTCCTTTCATCATATCAAAAGACCAGACTGGATTCATTAAAGGCAGGCACTCCTTTTTTAATATCAGACGCCTTTTGGACATTATTTATTCTCCTTCGGATACTGTTCCTGAGTGTGTTATTTCCCTTGATGCGGAGAAAGCATTTGATCGGGTTGAATGGGACTACTTGTTTAATGTTCTTGACAAATTTGGTTTTGGCCCCAATTTCATTACATGGGTGCAATTAATTTATTCACATCCCACCGCAACCATTCGTACCAACTCTCAGATATCGAAACCATTCAGTCTACATCGAGGAACTCGCCAGGGATGCCCACTGAGCCCTTTGCTCTTTGACCTGGCAATTGAACCTCTTGCCACTGCTTTGCGGTCCTGTGACACAATTTCAGGAATCTGGAGAGGCGATATGGAGCACAAGGTCTCCCTTTATGCTGATGACCTTTTACTTTTCATTTCTCATCCGACTGACACGCTGCCTTCCGTTTTATCATTACTTGAGGAATTTGGAATCAATTCTGGTTACAAATTAAACTTGAGTAAAAGTATAATTTTCCCTGTCAATACCCTGGCGCAGACTCTTGACTTTAGTAAATGGCCTTTTAAAATTGAGAAGATAAAATTCTCTTACCTGGGTGTTACAGTTACGAGGAGGTATAAGGATTTATATCAAGAAAATTTTGTCTCTCTGTTGAATCAGACAAAGCAGGCATTATCCCGATGGTCACCGCTTTCCACTTCCCTCATAGGCCGTATTAACTCAGTCAAGATGGTCACTTTACCCAAGTTTTTATATCTCTTTCAAAATATTCCTGGTTTTATCCCTGGTTCATTCTTTGTTCAGTTAGATTCCATCATCGTCCACGCTTAAATAAGACACATCTCCAAAAAACTAAGGCTGCAGGCGGTCTTGCCCTTCCAAATTTCCGCTTTTACTATTGGGCAACAAGCTTGCACTGTCTAGCATTCTGATCATTCTATTACAACAGACCTGACAGCCCTGACTGGGTAGAGATGGAGTCACAGTGTTCTGGGAAATGGTCCTCCGTGGCTTTCTTGGGATCCTCATTCCCGCTTCCACCATTTACAACTGTTACAAATCCAGTTATAAAACACTCACTAAAAATCTGGGCACAATTTCGTAAATATTTTGATTTCTCTAGTTTCTCTCTTTATAGCCCTATTATGTCTAACCAACTTTTCAAACCATCATCTCAGGACTCTGTTTTTAAAGAATGGCAAAGAAGGGGTATAGTACGCTTCAATGACTTATTTATTAATAACACTTTAGCTTCATTTCAACAACTATGTGAAAAATTTAGTCTTCCCCAGTCCAATTTTTTTAGGTATCTCCAAATACGGCACTTTATTACTCTTCATTTGTCCAACCTCTCCATTTCAACTGATAGCAGTATTGTTGACACTATTCTTTCTCTAGACCCAAATAAAAAACAGTCCATTTCATTCATTTACAGTAAACTATTGGATTTGAAGCGTGCTTCCTCAGATAAAATCAAAGCTGCTTGGGAAGAGGATCTCGGCTCCTCTATTTCAGAGGACTCTTGGACCTCCATACTCAAATTGGTGAGCTCCAGTTCTTTCTGTGCTAGACATTGTCTAATACAATTTAAGGTGGTGCACAGAGCTCACATCTCTAAACTGATCACTGCACTAAAACCATAGATATACGGAAGGATCTGATGTCGTATATCTCCGTATCCTTCACATATACTTATACTTATATTTCTGGATATTCCCGGAAATGGACCGCAATGATCCTTAAAAGATCCCCAAATCCCCATACTTATCTTTGGCAGACCCTTGACGAATAACAGCCACATTTATTTTGGATTTGCCGAAGATAAGTATCCAGATTTTGGGATTTTTTAAGGATCATTGCGGGCCATTTCCGGGAATATCCGAAAACAGATCCTTCCGTATATCTATGGTTTTAGTGCAGTGTGAAATTGTCCTCTATGTATCCTGATGTCAGCCCATACTGTGTGAGATGCAAACATGCTGAAGCCTCTCTCTCCCATATGTTTTGGTTTTGCTCATCTATGAACAAATATTGGCGGGAAATCTTTCAGACATTATCACGAGTACTAGATACACGTCTGAACCCTGACCCACTGATTGCTCTGTTTGGTCTTGTAGAGGGCATGACAAACCTAAATAAAAACCAACAACACGTAATATCGTTCACCTCTCTCCTGGCCAGACGAGCTATTTTGCTAAGGTGGAAAGAACCGTCTCCACCCACTCACGCTCAGTGGTTGGCTGACATCATGTCCTGTTTAAAGCTGGAGAAAATCAGATTCACACTCCAACAGAAAGAGGGTAAATTTGAGAATGTTTGGGGACCTTTCCTGAATCTGTTCCAGTCTCTTTGACAACACAACTCATTCAGGTTAATGCAGTCTCTTGGCTATTTTACCTTTTATTTATTTTTTTCCCTTTTCTTTTGGCAGTGATTGGGTAGGGATTATTTTCTATGTTATTATTATTTTTATTTTATTTGTTTATTTTTTCCTTTGGTGTGGATTGTGATGTACATGTTGTAACTTAGATTGACTGTTGTGTTTTTTTTTTGTTTTGTTTGTTGTTGTTGTTGTTTGAAGAAAAAAAAGAAAAATTCAATAAAAAAGATCTTGAATTTGAATTGCTGCACACACCAGCTTTGTAAACTGAACAGGGCTAACGACCAGTGGGTGTGGATTCGACGGATTTTCCAGTGTTCGTCGCTTTTTTGTTGTCAATGTTGATTTTGAACTCATGGTCGGTGAGTTGAGCATTCCATTCTTCAAACATTTGTGCCGCGCTCTGTTCTGATGTGGCTGTTAGAATGCTATCATCTGCGTACATCAGATTCCAAATGTCGCCAGTACGTATCGACTTCGTGATTTCTTCCATTACTGTGATAAATAAAAATGGGCTGAGTCTCGAGCCTTGGTGAACGCCGACGCCAATGTCGAACGCATCCGTATTCCCAACCGTTGTGCTGATGAATGTCTTGGCATTTGTTTACGTTGCCATGACTAGACAAACAAGATATTCGGGAACGTTTTGTCGACGTAGACTCCAGCTGATTGCTTCACGGGGAACTCGATCAAAAGTTTTTTAAAGGTCCACAAAAACGTGTGATAATTGTTGATGTTTTGTCAGATATTTATCTTGTAATTGCCGGATGATGTGAATCGCATTGATGGTGGATTTCCCAGCCATAAAGCCAAACTGATAGTTACCGATTGTAATGCATGATGTTAACTTTCGCTTGATGATCTTCTCAACGATTTTCAGTAGGTGGTCTAACAGACGTATACCCCAATATGATGAACAGTTCAAGGGGTCGCCTTTGCCTTTGTATAACGGTACTGTCGTACTCGAGTTCCATTCAGGTGGCATTGAGCAATTCTTCCAGATCTCGCAACAAATTTGTAGCAGTGTTTGGATAACCGCATTGCCTGATGCTTTGATGATATCGCTCGTGAGCCCAGATGGTCCAGCCGCTTTGCCATCTTTCATAGCTTTCAAAGCTTCCATGAGCTCATTCGCTGTGATATCTGGAATCTGACCTTCGATGGGTGAAGCGTCAAAGTCAACAATGATGGGATTTGTTTCATTCAACAGACGATTAAAATGTTCTTTCCACTGCAATTTGATTTCGTCTTGTCCGAGTAATATATCGCCCATGTCATTTTTGATACACGAGGCACCAACGATATCCTTTTTCGTCCGCTTTGCTTGTTTCGCGATACGATACAAAGAATTCATATGTTCACCTTTGCTTTTAGCGAGCCACTCTTTGCATTGATTTGTCCGAGCGAGCGTGACTTGACGCTTCGCATTGTTGTTCTTCTCGCAATAAATTTTTCGGTCCTCGTCAGACTTTGATTTTTGCCATCGTTTGAACGCGGCTTTCTTTTCGGCTATCACATTTTTTACGCTTTCGTTCCACCACCAAGTTTCTCGTTCATGTTGCCGCTTCGTACCAGTTTTTCCGCATACTGTTATTGCAACGTTTATTAGAGTGGTTTTGTATGATTTCCAATCTATACTGGCTTGCGCTTGGTGGTTTAGCTGTGTGGTGACTAGATGTTGAAAAATGTTGCGATGTGCGATGTTTTTCAGTTTCCACGTTTTGATTTTCCGAGGCAGTTGTTTAGCCACATGCCGTGACTGTTCAATAACCATGTCAGCCACAAGGAGTTGGTGTTGAGGAACGCACTATTCACCAGGTATGACTTTGACATTTTTGAATAGCCGTCGGTGTTGTTGCTTGACAGCGATAAAGTCAATTTGCGTGGCTGACGGTCCACTTTTGTACGTAATGAGATGTTCCTGTCCTTTTTTGAAGTAGGTATTCAACAAGTGGAAAAATCCATAAATAACACGCTTCGTTGTATAACGCGCATCTATTATGCGTCACAGCTACGCAACGCGTCAGCGCCTCATTTGCCCTGCTTAAAATGGCGGCAACAGAAGCGAGAGAGCACAAAGGATTTCACAAGAAAACATGGTAAAAACAATTATTTCTTTGCGAGAAAAAAAATATTTCTTAGCTGACTTTATAGCACAAGGGTTCCTAAGCTTAACCGTTTGACGAAATGGTCAAATCTGCTGGATTTAAAAAAGTAGTTCGCCATTACATGCGAGTGGGTGGGACGGCTTTATTTCTTTAAATTTAGCTAAATAAATGCTTAAAAAATATATTTCTTAGCTGACTTTATAGCACAAGGGTTCCTGAGCTTAACCGTTTCATGAAATGATCAAATCTGCTGGATTTTAAAAAGTAGTTCGCCATTTCATGCGAGCGGGTGGGACGGCTTTATTTCTTTAAATTTAGCTAAATAAACGCTTAAAAAATATATTTCTTAGCTGACTTTATAGCACAATAGTTCCTGAGCTTAACCGTTTCACGAAATGGTCAAATCTACTGGATTTAAAAAAGTAGTTTGCCATTTCATGTGAGCGGGTGGGACGCTATGAGTTATCTTGCTAACAAAAACAGCTAACAGCAGCTACATCCAGAGCAGGAGGCGGGCAGCGACAGAGTCAGTCCGACCAGAGGAGGCTTTTTTCGGACACATGAGCTAGAAACGGTCTGGAAGTGTCCGCCTAGCGGACAAAAGTGGTACTGCACCATTTTGTGGTGTACCAATATCACGAGGTAATAATGCAGCAGGACGCAGGCATGAACTTCACAGAACCATTCTTTACTCCAACTCTTCTTCTACGTATTCATACGCAAGGTTACAGCGCCCTCCAGAGGTGTAATGTAGTAACTGAATACACAACATATTTCCCCTTTGTTTAAAAGAAACTTACCAGTAAGCAGAAACAGAAATCTTCTCAAACAGTAACATTGTGCATTCTTAACAAGCTGCTTCACTTCATTAAAGGAGCTGTATGTAACTTTTCTAACAACATATTTTTAACATATTTCTTCACTCTGTCACTACCTCCTGACATACTGATTTTAGACAAGTAATCTCTGAAAAAAACTATTGTCCCCTTGCTTCTCTAAAAGCATTTCTAAAAAGCCACAGTGACACGCCGTTAACCAACCAATAAAAACAGAGTTTGTAACCAGCCAATAAAAACAGAGCTTGAATTTGAATCAGCCAATAAAAACAGAGCTTGAATTTGAATCAGCCAATAAAAACAGAACTTGAATTTGAATTTCAGCAGAGCAAGGGGTAACAGAGCCATATATGGCTCTGAATGAGAGGAACCAGAAACGTGTCTCTGTTCAAAATTTTCCTAAGTTCCAGTGTGTTCCAGAAATGACATACTGAACCTTTAAGTAGTATGAATAACTCTTAGTAGTAATAATAACAGTAATAACAATTGTAAATCACATCACCTGTAAACTGTGTCATGTACATCTAACTTTATCAGCAGAAATTATAACTCAAACCTTTTACTTTAGCTTTAAGCTTCACATGAATAAACAGCTTTTCTTTTACCAATTTTCTCATCAACCTTTTTTCAGTAGGCATTTTTCAAAATCTGATGACAGACACTGGAGCACAAACTTTCTGTCATCAGAACCTAACAGCATCGGGCAGAACACATCCCCACAAGGACAGAAGGGAAGAAAAAGGAACAGAAACACATCAACAAATCTCTGCAAACATGTGGATATCCCAACTGGGCTTTTGTCAAGTCAGCAAGGAAATCTGCTAAACATAATAATGAAAAGAAAAAGACTAACAGACGAAAAAACATTGTCATTCCTTATGTTGCTGGAGTCTCAGAGAATTTCTGAAGGATTTTTAACAAACACAACATCCCAGTACATTTCAAACCCAGCAGGACTCTCAGACAGAGGCTGGTCCACCCTAAGGACAGAACCCCCACACACAAACAGAGTGGTGTAGTGTACACAGTCCAGTGTAGCGAGGACTGCCCAGACCGCTACATTGGAGAAACTAAGTAACCCATCCACAAAAGAATGTCCCAACACAGGAGAGCCTCCTCCTCTGGACAAAACTCAGCTGTTCACCTCCACCTCACGGACAAGGGACACTCTTTTGAGGACCAAAATGTGCAAATTTTGGACAGATAGCACAGATGGTCTGAGAGGGGTGTGAAGGAAGCTGTTTATGTTAAGAGAGAAAAACCTTCTCTTAACAGAGGAGGAGGTCTGAGATTTCAACTTTCCAAGACTTATAACTCAGTTTTGGGGTTGATTCACAAACGTTTTACACCGGATGGGAGCAGAGGTGTCTGGTCTGTGAATTAGACTAACAAAGTTGTTTGAGAAACCTCTGTTGTTGGTTTGTGAGGTGTTTTTTGTCAATCTACATACAGTTGTGTGTCCTCTGTCAGAGACCTCAAGGGAACCCCCTACTGTTAAGGTGTGATCTGTCAATTTACATGTATGTGTTACCTCAGCTTGTAATTTACATATGATGGTGCGTGATTTCTTTAGACTGTTATAACTCCACACGCTCACATTTTGGTTTCAGTGAATTGAAAAAGCCTCCTGGATAGGGGTCGAAACGTCTTTTGCAACATTCATTCAACCTTTATTTAGTCAGGTAAATCTTTTGAACCTCATGGGCTCATTTACGAAAGCGACCTGCTAAAACTAAAGAACAATGAACAGCAAATAAATGTCAATGCTAGAACCTTCAGTTTATTTTATAGATACACTTTTTATACTTTTTATACTACTATGCTAGCCTGGCCCTCGCCTTCCTGCACAGCTCCGCTCAATTCTCATTTCTCTTCACTGCACAGTCTGGGACTTCTCTCATAGACAACGATTTCTCCGGTAGATTTTTGACCGGACCAATCAGAGAACAGAAGGGGCGGAGTTTTTGGCCCCTAACCCACGCCCCCACCTGTCCCAGCGCAGCCAGCGAGCATTCGCATGTTCTCATTCAAAGCGATGCAAAGCGATGCAGGACTGTTTTATATGTGACACAAATTTATTAATTTCCCCTTCTTAATCCCTTATCTGGAGTTTTCTTTTCTTTTTTTTGCCAAAAGTAAGTGATCATCGCTCCCTCCTCCTCCTCATCCTCCTCTCCCTCCGCTGAGTGAAATGAACAAGGAAATGCCTGAGGTTGTCCCGAGAGAATTATGCCTCTTTTCCACCGCTGGGCTCGGCTCGGGTTGGGTCGGCTCAGATCGGCTCAGTTCGGGTCGGGTCACATACAAGTTGTGTTTCCACCGCTTTTCTGTACCCTTTCTGTGGGCGGGGTCCACATTTCTACTCGTTTTAAGCGTTTTACCTCATGGTGGCGGTAGTGTTCCCTCAAGGTATTTACTATCCACCACTAAACGTTAGAAGAAGAACAACCTGCTGTACCTCGTCTCACCACATGTTGGCGGTAATATCCCTTAGGTGTTCAATGGCTACTGCTAAATTAATAGTAGAAGTAGAAAACCGACGAGAGACACAAACAAAATGGAGGACGTTGTTGTTGTACTTAACATTATTCTCTGTGTGTGGTTGTTTGTGAAACGTCGAGCAGATGAGACCATAGCCCGTTCACGTAGCAGGCTGAAGAAGCTTCGTGCAGCGCTCCTAAGGCTGCAGGCTGTGGGCAGAATGCTGCAGGCTGTGAACCGAAGACTGCAGTCTGCGGCTGCGGACCGAAGAGTGCAGGCTGCGAACCGAAGACTGCAGTCTGCGGCTGCGGACCGAAGAGTGCAGGCTGCGAACCGAAGAATGCAGGCTGCGGCTGCGGACCGAAGAATGCAGGCTGCGCGAAGACTGCAGGCCGCTGACCGAAGGCGACAGGCTACGAGGAGGCAAAAGACTAGGGAGAATTACCGCCGGGTGTGGGAAGCCATAACGCGGTATGAAGACGAAGACAGGAGGCGACGAGTGATGGTAAGCTAAAGATCTGTATCCAGAAGTATGTATTTTATTCTTAAATGTTCTTATCAAATGAAACGTCATCCATAGTTGATAGACCAATTTGTAACATATCAAACTTGGAATACAGCTCTATATGATCCAAGTTTGACAATCCTTTAAAAAGTGCAGCCTTGAATTTGCTGTTATTTAGCAAGTGTACTGATGTATGTGTATTTGAAGTACAGGTTGCACAGGTATTGGGCTTTATATAATTTATTAGATATATTAATCTATCTATCCATCTCTCTTTTTACCTCTCTATATATTTATATATATATAGGTATATATTTGTGTGTAAACATATGTATATATATATATACTGTGTATATATATATATGTATATATATATATGTGTAAAAAAAATATATATATATATATTTACACATACATTTCCAATTATATATATATATATATATATATATATATATATATATATATACACATACACATACATGTCGAAATTATAATTATCTATGTCTATCAGCTGCAGCTTGCCATTAATACGATAAATGCATATAAATAAAATATTGACATGCCAATCATGACAAGTGTAATACAGTTTCTGTGTTTCTGTGTTTCTGTGTGTTCCAGATGATTCAGGAGCTAAGCAACCGTACTCGCAGAACACCTACAGTGTGGGAATTCAACAGATCATCTGTGTGGTGGGATGTTATTGTTCCTGGTTTCAACCACACTCAATGGGTGCAAAACTTCAGGATGTCACAAGTGACTTTCTTATACCTGTGCAACAAACTACGACCAGCACTGGAGCGACAAAACACAAACTACCGCAAATGTGTGCCATTGAAGAAGCGAGTAGCAATAGCAATCTGGAAGCTGGCTACTGGATCTGAGTATCGTAGTGTTGGACATATATTTGGTGTCGGCATCACAACCGTGTGCAGGTGTTTGCAGGAATTTTGTGCAGCTTCCGAGTTGTTGTTGGTGCCAGAACAGATCCGTATACCAGATGCTGACAGTTTCAGGGAAATGTCTGTTTTCATTGAGAGCAAGTATGGGATGCCAGCTTGTGTCGGTGCAATTGATGGCAGCCACATTCCCATAATAGCACCACAGCACTATCACACAGATTATTTTAATAGAAAAGGTTGGCATTCAATTATACTTCAAGCTGTTGTGGATGGAAAGGGGCAGTTCTGGAATGTTTTTGCTGGATTGCCCGGGAGCATGCACGATGCCAGGGTGTTAAGACTGTCCACGCTGTGGGAGCTAGCCAGCCGAGGAAACCTGTTCCCAGCTCATCTCAGGGCTATCGGTGCAGCAAATACTGGCTACTACATCCTGGGTGATGCAGCTTATCCCCTTCAAGACTGGCTCTTAAAACCTTTTTCTGACACGGGAAGGCTAACAGCAGATCAGCAATCGTTCAACGAAACACTTAGTAGAGCACGTGTAGTTGTCGAAAATGCTTTTGGAAGGTTGAAGGGAAGATGGCGTTGCCTCCTGAAACGAAATGACTGCGATGTTGAACTTGTGAAGTCCATGGTGCTGACCTGCTGTGCCCTTCATAATCTGTGTGAGACTCATGGAGAGGCATATGATACTACACTGGATGAACCGCCTGCAGTAGAAGCAGCACAGCCTCCACCTGCAGCTGTGCAACAGGAGGTTCAACAAATTGATGTTAGATATGCTCTAATGGAATACCTCCAGAGCAGACAATAACAAGCATAATTAAAGTTATGACAAGTTTGCATATTTTTCCTTTCTGAAACAAATGTTTTCATATTAAAGAATTGTTTGCATATTTTTCCTTCCTGAAACACACGTTTTCATAATAAAGAATTTTAGAAAGGTTACATTTTGGTCCAATTATACTTTTTTTGTAAATGCACAAGGTCATTTATATTTCTAAATGCTGTACATCACAAGGTCCAGTACAGTACTGACAATTTTGTAATCTGCTAAGCGTTAGCAGTTAATCTGATTTTAATTTAACCTGAAATAACAATGGTTAGTCTGCCATAATATTTAACTAAAAATGCTTTATTATGGCTAATAAAAAGTGAATTGAAGCTTTATAATTTAATTAAATAGGAGGTCAAACAGTAAATGATTAATTCTTTTCCTGTACGCTGCTCTTTCCGTACCTCGTGATGCTGCTGCCCCACGACCCCACCTCAGCACAACAGGAAGTTGGATGGATGGATGGATCAAAACAGACACAGCATGTGTTCATGGTTCAGTGTAAAATCTGCCTGTTTGTTACAGGGTGGATGTTAACATTGCTGCTGGTTAAAGTGCACCATGGTGTTCTTTATAATTTAATTAAATAGGAGGTCAAACAGTAAATGATAAATTCTTTTCCTGTACGCTGCTCTTTCTGTACCTCGTGATGCTGCTGCCCCACGACCCCACCTCAGCACAACAGGAAGTTGGATGGATGGATGGATGGATGAAAACAGACACAGCATGTGTTCATGGTTCAATGTAAAATCTGCCTGTTTGTTACAGGGTGGATGTTAACATTGCTGCTGGTTAAAGTGCACCATGGTGTTCTACAAAACATACAGCTGTCTGACTTGATAATCGAACCCAACATTAATATTTGAGTATACTGTATTATGTATTGCACCTAGTCTTGGAAATAACACTGTAAATTATGTTGAGCTAATGGAGCAATGAATGAAACAACTTTTAGGAAAGTAACCACTTTATTTAGAAAACTGCAATTTCTACATTTGTCCAGGAATTACACTGTATTTCAATAGCATAGAAAGAATAAAACCATAATACTGTACTGAGTATTTCCATAGTATTCTTAAAGTATGAGAAGTGACACCAACACTTCAACAGTAAACATTTTCAAAACATCAGCATAAATTAAACCACAAACATGTTGCACTTTCCTGAGATTTTGCATTGTAGTATAAAAGTTTAAAAGGTATTTCTATAAAATAAAATGAAGTTTACGCCATAGACATTTGTAAAAGAGTGGTAAATCTGCATATGATTTTATAGTACACATTATATGTATGAGGTAGTGTATGAGTTAGGTAACGTTAGTGTATGAGGTAGGTAACGTTTGTGTATGAGGTAGGTAACGTTTGTATACAGGTAAAGTGGCAATTACATAAATCGATTTTAATAGGAAAGACAAAAATAAACCTAAAATAAAGGATCTAAATACTGAGTGGCAAAATAGATCTATTTCTATTTATCACTATAAACTAGTGACTGTCTATATCTATATATTTCTGTTTTTCACAGTAACAGTATCTATGTATTGACAACTTAAACATTTCTGTGTGTTAATGCACGGGCTATTTCACCCAGCACTCCAAGCAAGGCCTGATCGAATGCAGCACCATGTTGTATCTGGTGTCTGACGAGGTTTTCTTCCACATCAACCGCCCGTGTGAGAACAGATGTCTGTTGTGCAATCTGTTGTGCTAATGCTGAAACCTCTCCTGCTCGCAGTGATGCCTCTTCTGCTCGCAGTGATGCTTGCAGTGATGCCTCTTCTCTGCGAGCTGATGCCTCTTCTGCTCGCAGTGATGCTTGCAGTGATGCCTCTTCTGCTCGCAGTGATGCTTGCAGTGATGCCTCTTCTGCTCGCAGCGATGCTTGCAGTGATGCCTCTTCTCTGCGAGCTGATGCATCCAATTCCTCTGCATGACGCGATTGCTCCAGAAGACGAGTCAGGTGTTCCTCTCGTTGAACACGGTCCAGTTTCTGTTGCTCCAACAGTAATGTCGTGTGACCTTCATCTTTCCTCTTTCTCTTGCCTATAAATGAAGACATGACATGTGGTTACAGCAGTATACTTCATTTCTGTAAATGCCTCTAAAGGTTGTGCGAATGAAGAAAGTTTGTTTTGGATATTAGCCACTATTTGTCAATTTGCAGAACGTTCGCTTTAAACGTCTGTGTGTGCAGGTGGGTGAAAAACCCAGACACCTGTACACTGACCACATCAGTAGAAAATTATGTGATTTTTAAGTTATGTGATTTTTAAGTGATTACACTGGTTAGATATTTGTAAAAGGCTGCAGCCAACCCACATTCGTGTCATTGGATTGATATACTGTTTGTTGGATGGCTATTAGGTAATGCTTTGCATAATATTATCATAAAATGTTTTGTAGTTCATGTATGACTTGGTTTATATCATATGTACTACTACTGTGTAAATGTTACATGTAATTGTTGTTTTATGTAACTGGGGAAATGTGCTTTTCATACAACAACATATGATGAGTGTGACACTTGAAATATGTAGGATTCAGTATTATTTCTGTATTAATGAATTAATCGTATTTTTTAGTTAAGATTATAATGACAGCATGTACTTAAAATCATACATACACTGAGGTGGAAGGTGATTGATACATTATTTCTTACCGAGTATTGATCTCTGACGTTCTGTCCTGTTCTGTTCTGGTCTGGTCTGTGAGCAGCTGGGCCCAGATGAACTGTTCTCCTGTGGTGGAGTTGACGATTCAGGTGATGGAGCAGGGGCATTCTGTGAAGGCGAGGGGTTTGGAGCTCCCACTGTGGACTCTGTACCGTCACATGCTAAAATATGTTCCGGAAAAAATACAGTTAAAACAGTTAGCATGTGCGCTAGTTAGCATAGCATCGTTAGCATCGTTCTCAGCCTCTTTTTTAAAATATGTTCACAACAGATCGGATCTTTAACTTACAATGTGTTAAACGTTATAAAACACTCACCATCTTCGATCACTGATTCCTCATGGAAACTATTAGCTGCTGTGTCCAAGCAAGTTTCGCGCCCGTTATTTGATGGGCGATTACCATATATCGCGTCCATCTGGTCAAACCACTTCCAGGTCTTTCGGCCTGCTCCGCTCTTGCCATTGTCGTCTTTATTTTTCTTGTATTCAGCTCGAAGTTTCTTAAGCTTCTCCCTGCACTGTTTTGCGGTTCGCTGAAAGCCATGCTTAGCCATGAGCTCCGAGACTTCTTTGAAAACAGTCTCATTTCGGACCATTCCATCCAGCTCGCGTTGGATCCTCTCCTCAGAAACAAAGCACAAAAACGCCTGGACCTCTGCGTTTGACCACTGATTAGACATGATCGTCTTTTTTAATCTAGATACAACGGAACGGACAAGAGCGCGGTTGTTTACAAAACACCAAACACAGTCCTCTGCGCAGCCTCCTCTGCGCAGCGTCGTCACCACAGACTCCACCCCGGACACTCCTTCTCCACTGACCAATCAGTGACCGAAAATGTTTCTGACGCGACAGGCCAGCTCACTTGAGCACGGGTAGGTACACCTATGAAATGAGCCCGGAAATTTGGAGCAGCGCGGCACGGACAATCCGGTGGGAATGCCGTGAAGTGGGTCTCTGCCACGCACATATGACGTCATAACCGACCCGAGCCGCCCGGTGGAAAAGGGCCAAAAGGCACTTTGTTTTCATACATGTCAGTGGATTTTTTAAATTACAGTACAGATACGCTATGCTGAATAGCACTGTCTAACATTGCTGTACAGTACCTGTACATGCTGTTCAGGTTTTGTGTGTTTATGGATGAATGTGTGGTGTAATGTGTTAGCTAAGTGTTTGTAAACAAAGTTCTGTGCATGTTTATGGCCCAGTATGTCCGCTTGTTCAGTCTCATGCCTTTAAATGTGTGTGCGACGCTCCCTTAGCGTTATAGCCGCAACCTACGTCAGAAATGCGGACCTATGATCGGCACGTGTTTTTGGTCCGTGAGATACGGCAAAATCGACCTAAGTCTCATCCTTAGGTCCGGAACCCTGACGTAACTCGAGGGTACCCTGTATATATATATATATATATAAATTCCTCCACTTGGGGAAGGACCTCCTCCCCGATCCGGAGAGGGCACTCTAACCTTTTCCGGCTCAAGACCATGGCCTCGGATTTAGAGGAGCTGATCCTCATCCCGGCCGCGACACCCTTGGCTGCAAACCGCTCCAGTGAAAGCTGTAGATTTGATTTGATTTGATGTTTATTCATTCATTTTAAAAGAACAATACAAGACAGTTTCATCAGATACAAGAATACAAGTAGGATAAAATGAAGGGAGCAGAAAGAAGATGAAATCTTATTATATCTGCCCCTTATTTCACAGTTTGTTCAACCAATGATAACCTTCAAACTACATCACAGAATGAATAATTCTACTTAATTTTTCTAACTGTAATACACAAACTACATCACAAAATGAATAATTCTACTTAATTTTTCTAACTGTAATACACAAACTACATCACAAAATGAATAATTCTACTTAATTTTTCTAACTGTAATACACAAACTACATCACAAAATGAATAACTCTACTTAATTTTTCTAACTGTAATACACAAACGCACTAAGCTACATCATAAGTACAACATAAGTGTAATACACAAACACACTAAGTTACATCATATATAGTTTTTGAGCAAGTCCTTTTTGACCTTTTTCTTAAATGTATACATTGATTTTGCATTTTTAACATCACTCTCCAGAGCATTCCACAATCGAACTCCCTGAATTGAGGTAGACCGTCCCTTTAAGCTGGTTCTGAATTGTGGTTTGATGAATATCTCTGTCCCTTTGAGATTGTAATAACTTTGTCTTTTTATAAAATTTCTTTGGATATTTAAAGGTAATGTGTTATTATGAGCCCTATACATAACTGATAAAATACTATATTCTACCAATTCCTGGAATTTCAATAAGTTTAGCTGAAGAAACAAGGTGTTTGATGGGTGACTGAAATGTTTTCTGGTGATTACTCTTACAGCTCTCTTTTGTAAAATAAAAACAGGCTTTGTAATTGTTTTGCACGCTTTTCCCCAAACCTCAATACAATAGATTAAATGTGGAGCAATGATTGTGTTATACAACATATGCAGAGCTTTATCAATTAAAAAATCCCTGACTTTATACAGTACTGCAATTGATCTAGCTATTTTTGTTTTAATGGAATTTACATGATGTTTCCATGTCAGTTTGTCATCAATGATAACACCCAGAAACTTCACTTCACTCACTTTACAGATCACAACATCTTCAATTTCAAATGGATCGTCATCAACAATTCTCTTTTTGTTACTGAATATCATGTAATTAGTTTTATCTAAATTCAAAGATAATTTGTTTAATTTAAACCAAGTTTTTTTAAACCCGGAGGCCTCCACCCCTGTTTAATTATGGGCAGTTTCTTTTCACAAAGATGGCCTCCTTTACTCCTCTCTCAAACCATCGTTCCTCTCTATCAAGGATGTGAACATCTTCATCCCTGAAAGAGTGACCGCTGGCCTGGAGATGAGTGTAGACTGCAGAGTCCTGACCTGATGATGTTGATCTTCTGTGCTGGGCCATCCTTTTGGCCAGTGGCTGTTTAGTTTCCCCGATGTAAGACTGATCACAGCCCTCCTGACACTGAACAGCATACACAATATTACTCTGTTTGTGCCGGGGGACTGGATCTTTGGGATGAACCAGTCTTTGCCGTAATGTATTTTGGGGTTTAAAAGCCACTGGGACGTTGTGTTTAGAAAATAAACGTCTCAATGTCTCTGAAACTCCCGCAACATACGGAATGACCACTGGTCTGGGTCTGGGTTCCTTCTTTTCACCTGATGGCTGGCTGGAGTCCTGTTTGGGTTTCTTCTCTGCTTTCAGGAAGGCCCAGTTAGGATATCCACATTTCTCTAGAGCCTGTTTTGTGTGTGATTTCTCCTTCTGTCTGGCTGCTGAGTTAGTGGGGACACTGTCTGCTCTGTGATACAGAGTCCTAGGGCCTCATGTACAAAGACTTGCGTGGACTTCTTACTGAAACGTGACGTACGGTCAAATCCAGAAAACGGCGTACGTACAAAAAAATCCAGATGTATCAAACTGTGCGTATGCCGGAATCCACGCACATTGCTTTTGTACATCACAATCAACGTGGAATTGAGCGCACATGAGAGAGTGGCCGACTCCGCCTTTGACACGCCTCCATATAAATATGCAAATTCATTTAAATATGCCCTGCACCAGAGGAATGTCGTCTTTGCTCTATTGCAAATCATGTCGAAACGTGGAAAAAAGAGGAACTTCACGGACTGTGAACTGGAGACACTTCTGAGTGAGGTAGAGGCACGAAAAAAGTTATGTTTGGCACGCTCAGCGCAGAACAAACCGCCCAATTTTAAACGAGAATTTGACCAGGCTAATCTATAATTCCTGAATAGGTCAATGGAAAAAGCGTTTGCCTTCTGTCCCAAACCTTATGGGTTCAATTCCCGCATGGTACAACGTTTTTTTAAATTCATTCCAGATTAAAAAAACACAAGAAAACTATTTACAAAACAACAAGAAATAAAACAATACATGAAATGAAAGGAAGCAGAGGAAGAAAATAATCTTATCTGCCCCTTCTCAAACTAAATTATTTCTTTCAAACACTCGATTCAAACAACTAATTCTACGTTTGTCTTTTATTGGATAATAAAAAGGAGTTAATATGCCTGTGGTTAGGACATTCTTCTTTTTTTATTCAATAAAAGAGTGTTTGAAAAAAAATTAGTTTGAGATGGGGCAGATACGATTATATTCTTCTGCTTCCTTTCATTTCATGTATTGTTTTATTTCTTGTTGTTTTGTAAATAGTTTTCTTGTGTTTTTTTAATCTGGAATGAATAAAAAAAAAAAGAATGATGTACCATGCGGGAATTGAACCCATAAGGGACGGAAGGCGAACGCTCTTTCCATTGACCTATTCAGGAATTATAGTTTAACTTGGTCAACTTTTCATTTCAACAAACCGCCCCTCATAAAATTATTGTTGCCACTATTTTGCGCATGCTTTTGTATCCACTCATCGAATTGCGTCCATGTGGATGTAATAATTGTTAATCATGTGTGTTTGGTGGGAATAATAATTATTTTCACATCATGAACAGTTTCTCAGAATCACCTGTAAGTGTCGCCAATGGAACCAAAACCACAGAAACGTGCGTACGCAAGCCCTGGAGTTGCCGTGGGGCTGCACACATTTCCACGTTCAGTTCTGTTTTGATACATACGGAGTTTTGCGTGGAAAATGGCGTACGCAAGGTTTTTGTGCGTACACACCGATGATACATGAGGCCCCTGATGACTCCAAACTTGTGCTCCAGAGGGTGATGGGAGTCAAACTGTAAATACTGGTCTATGTGTGTGGGTTTGCGGTACACCTCAGTTTGCAAATTTCCTCTATCAGAAACTGAGACCTCACAGTCCAAGAAAGCCAACCTGCCATTTTTTACATCTTCTCGTGTGAACTTGATAT
>JBBPBX010060307.1:0-21487 GCA_038048925.1 Garcialebias charrua
TCTTATCATAAAGAGCCTTTCCTCTCATTGCCTGATTACTGGCTGTTCTGGATGCCAGCTGATAGGCCTCACTCATTCTTGTCCTCCATTTTTCTGCATAGTCCTTGTGAGATGAGCTTCTGTCTCCCACCTTGAGACCGAACATGAGATCAATGGGGAGCCTGGGTTGGCGACCAAATAAGAGGAAATAGGGAGCGTAACCAGTAGCTTCACTACGTGTGCAATTGTATGCATGGACCACCTTTGCTAGAGAAGATTTCCAATCTGTTTTCTCCATGTCTGGTAGACTTCTCAGCATAGACAGCAGCGTCCTATTAAACCTTTCCACCTGGCCATTCCCCTGTGGGTGGTATGGTGTTGTTCGTGACCCCTTGACCTCACTGTACTTCTTTAGTGCTGAAAAGAGTTTATTTTCAAATTCTTTCCCCTGGTCATGATGCAGCTTTGTGGGAAAACCAAACCTTTGTACAAAATCACCAAATACCTTATCTGCAGCTGTTTTGGCAGCTTTGTTTCTGCAGGGATATGCCTGGGCAAACCGGGTGAAGTGGTCCATAACGATGAGGATGTATTCATACCCTCCACTGCATTTTTCAAGGTGCAAGAAATCAATGGATACTAACTCAAAAGGGTATGTAGTGATTATATTAGTGAGGGGGGCTCTAGATGGCTTGTTTGGCCGCTTGCGTTTCAAACAACTGCAGACACGAGTCACATAGTGTTCCACATCACCCTGCATGTGAGGCCAATAAAAGCGAGCTCTAATGAGATTTAGCACCCGCTCCACTCCAAGATGACCCATTTCCTCATGAAGCTCCTTATAAACAAGTTGATGGTATTTCTTTGGTAAAAGGAGCTGTGACCGGCTGGCTGTCCTACGACAGAGTAATCCATCTTCATCTACATACAATTTGTGTTTTTGTCTCATCAGAGCAGCAGCCTCTCTACTACCTTTGTACCTCACACCCTTTTGTATCCCCTTTGTAGTCACACATTTCAGTACTTCACCAATCACTGGATCATCTTGCTGTGCCTGTCTAATCGCTGATTTCGTTATCTCATTCACTGATGTCGGCACAGGATCACATTCCTCCGACACCAGACTGTTGATGATTGCTGGGCACAGCCAAGGTTCTGACTCCAGAAACTGAACTGTAACTGCCTGAATCATGCTGTTCATTACCTCTGGGTGTACTAGCTGTGTGCAAGTCTGCATGTACGTCTCCATGCTGAGCGGCATGCGAGAAAGACCATCTGCATCTTTGTTTGCTTTGCCAGGGCGATACTTTATTGAAAACTGGAAATCAGCAAGTTCTGCAACCCATCGATGAGTGGTTGCATTCAGTTTAGCAGTTGAAAGCACATATGTAAGAGGGTTATTGTCCGTGTAAACAGTAAATGTTGGTGCATAATAGAGATAATCTCTAAACCTCTCACATATGGCCCACTTTAAAGCCAGAAACTCCAGCTTCCCTGAATGAAGGTGGTAGTTTTTTTCTGGGGCTGTTAGTGTCCTGGATCCATATGCAATGACTGCCAGATTTCCCTGTTGCCTCTGATAAAGCACAGCACCAAGTCCCTCTTGTGAAGCATCACAATGTAAGATGAAGGGTTGTTCAAAGTCTGGATAACCTAAAACAGGTGGTTTCACCAGAAAATCCAGCAACTGACAGATAATCTCTTGATGTTTTACTGACCAACTGATTGGCTGGCCTGACGGTGACTGTCCTCCACTGCTCTGATTACGTTTTCGTCCTCCCTGCTTTTTCTGCTTGCCTTTACCCCTTTGCTCAGGGCCTAAGGAAAGAAGATCATAGAGCGGCTTGGCTATGCAGGAGAAGTTTGGGATGTAACTGCGATAGTAGGAGACAAATCCCATTAATTTTCTTAACTCTCCCACCGTGGAGGGATTTTTGTGTCTCAAACTTTGCACTGGAGCAATGTCTGCAGGATCCATTGTATATCCCTTGTGTGTGACCAGCTTTCCAAGGAATCTTACTTGGTTCTTAAAGATGTCACATTTTCTTGGTGTCAGCTTGACTCCCATTCTCTGGTAACGATGCAATACACTTCTAAGATGATTCAGGTGGTCTTCAAATGTTTGAGAGTGCACCAAATTATCATCCAGGTAGGGCAAACACACCTCATCCCGAAGTCCTGCCATACACTCCTCCATGGACCTCTGAAACTCTGCTGGTGCAGATGATAATCCAAAAGGTATTCTCACCCATTCATACAGACCCCAGGGAGTGATAAATGCAGTGAGTGGGCGGCTTGATTCTTCCAGGAAGCCCTGGTGATAGGCTTTTCCCTGGTCGAGAACTGAAAACCAGGAACTTCCAATCAGACTGTTTAACATGTCCTGTATGCGGGGGATAGGGTGGCGGTCTGGCAAAGACTTCTTATTCAGCTCCCTGTAATCACAGCATAATCTGAGGCTGCCATCCTTTTTACGTACACAAACTATTGGGCTAGAATAGTTTGATTTTGACTTTGTTATCCAGCCCCTATTCAACAAATCTTCAAGATACTCTTTTACCTCCTTATGGAGCGGTTTGGGGATGGATATATATGTTCTTGTCACTGGTGTTGGATCCTGCAGTCGGATTTTGAGTTGCAATGAGGGGATGGTTCCAACATCATAATCATCACGAGAGAAGGCTGCACACTCCTCTCGCAGCAGTTGTTTTATCATTTGTTGTTGTTCTTGGGAAAGGTGACTAATGGGAACTGGTGGATCCCAACCACCTTCACTTTCCATTCCTAGTTGGCTTTTCTTCCCTTTTCCTTCACAACTTGTTTCTGTTACTCTGCCCTTTTCACCACAGAAGATGGATGTCTCAGTTTGGTTTATCTCTGCTGGTTCTGTTTGTGCCGCATACATGGCCTTCACTGCTTGGATTTGTCCTAATTTACTTTTGGAAGGTAAAACAATGTCATGAGCAGTATCATTGTTAATTGGGATTCTTAGGTGGGACCAAGAACCTCGGTGTAGACACACTACTCCTTCTTTGACCCTTAATCCCTCTGGTAGTTGTGATGGTGAAAGAGGTTCAAACAGGACTCCTTGATGACCTGTGAGTGGACCCGCTCGTGCATTGCACTTCACCATCTTCACCTTTCCAGCTGGAATGATGATGTTCTCTCTGCTTGCTTTTACATTGCCTACTTCCTGTACATCATTTGCATTTTTCATGACTTTTAGAAGTACTTCTGCCTTCTTGCATTCAATGGAAAATGCTGCACTGACAGCTTCTGTGATGAGGGGAGAAGGATCCACACCCATTTTTAACAGGTATTCAATTACATTGAACCCAATGATTGGTTCTTCTCCCACCCCTTCCTCTTCAGCCACCAGAATTGGCACCCAGACCTCCAGCGGTGTGGGATTAACAGATGGCAATTTGAATTTGACCTCCACCCACCCAATAAAAGGGATTGGTGTCCTATTCACTGCTCTCCCATCCAATATTCCAGGACCAATAATTTCACTGAGGCTTCTAACTGTAGCATGGGGAATATTCTGTTTTCTCCATTTTTCACTCATGAGGCATACCTGTGATCCAGTATCCCACAGAGCCTTGGTTTCCACCTCATCCAGTAGGCAGGTAATGGTACACCTCTTTCCAATCAGGTTGAGCAGCTTGTCTCTTTGTGATGGGGAGAGGAGGTTGACACCGACCATTTCATTCACCTGAGGTGTTGCATGTTTAACATCAGGGTGTAGTTTGTGACCATCTCCAGTTAGCCTCTTTTCAGTCCTGTCCACTCCTGTTGCTGGTATTGATGTTACAGTGCTTGTTAATGTGCCCACTTCGTCAGTGTTCCCCAATGTTTTCTTCAATCTACACCCCCGTGAAAGATGCCCACTTTGTCCACACTTAAAGCAGTGGTCACACACTTCTCCTCTATTTTTGTCCTGACAACTTTTACAGCCACGCTTTCTGCTTGGTCTTGACTTGTAAACAGACACAGAAGAGTCATTAACCAGTTTCCTGATGTCTTGCATTTCACTTTTAAGTTGTCTGATGGCGTCCAGGAGCTCAGTTTCTGTGTGGGAGGCAGAAGATTGGGTTTTCATGGTTTTAGTTTTCATCCCGGTGAAAGATGGTTGTTCTTGGTCCCAGATTGCTCCAACTTTTGTCTTTGGGGTTGGCTGTGCTTCTGCTCTTACTTCCCTCACTTTCAAGTCCTTACTGCTTCTCCTGAACTTTTGTTGTCTTTCCCATTCCATGCTGGCTGCCTCATTTGTCTTTGCTATTAGCACATCATCTGTAACTCTCAGATCATCCAGGAAGTTCTTGAGCTGGTGTTTCACATTATCATTAATGAGCCCTGTCCCAACAGCTCTCAGAAACTTTTTCTGAATCAGTTCTGGACCATAGTCTTCTTCTGAGCCAGGTTCTCTGGATGCAGCAAGCAATCTTTCTTTTAACTCTATTGCCCTAAATAAGAAGTTCTGTGGAGACTCAGTACTGTCCTGTGTAATATTTATTAAACGGTGGTACAGGTCAGTGGAGCTATCCTCCTTGTAATGGCCCCTTAACATTGTCTTCAACTGTGCAATAGTGAGGTCTGTTTTGATCTCCAGCATGTCACGAAGGGGTAAACCTGGACTGATAGCCCTGACCACAGCCTCTATAATCTCCACTTCGCTGTGATTTCTTTTCAACCCCATATCAATCTGATGCATTAGATTTGAATAGGAAAGTTTGTCTCTTTGACCCCTTTCTCCAATTTGGCCATTAATTTTAAACTCTCTTCTTATGGTAACTTCAGGGGGCCTAGGTGAAAAAGGGTTCACTGGTTGTGTAGGCAGGTGGTATGGCCCCTGCTTTCTCACTTTGATTTCCAACTTTGCCATTTCTTCCTCTAATGTCTTTGTTGAAGCTTGGAAACTTGTCTGTAAGGCTGCATATTTTTCTTGTAAACTTTCAAGAGCAGCAACATCCCCATCATCTGTATCATCACCATACTGTGGCTTCTTATGTTTGCTCACTTCTTTAGCTTTTGAAATCAATCTGTTGAGGAATTGATGAGCCACGTCCTCCTCTTCACTCTCAATAGCAGTATCAGCAGCTTCACTTATTAATCGGATCAGCGTATGCTTTTTGGTCTGATTGTCAGCAGAAATCTTTGCATAGAAACACACCTCTTGGAGCTGGTCCACTTTCAACTGCACCAGGGCCTCACTCAGCTGGTCTTGCAGTTGCTCCCACTCCATTGCTGTTTGGCTCACACAGGTCTCACTCAATCTTCCATGAAGCACAGCTGATCCCTCACACGGGGCACCAATTTTGTTGCACACTTCAATAATGAGTCAGTGTGTTTGTTGCGGGTTGTTCTTTTATTGCTGAAAACTGTTAAACAGACATGAGGGCAACATGAGCATTTCCTCCTTCCTCAGCCAAACATAGTACTTAATTACTGTCCGCTTCATGCACTTACAATAAACAGTCCTAAATTCAGTTCAATAGCAAATTATTCAGTTACAGCTCAATTCTCCTAACACACAAATAATTATGGCAGTATATCCTATAAGTCCCAACACAACCAGTTAAAGTTAGCTTAGCTGCCAGCTTACTCAGACTAACAACATTAGGTAACATTTAACACAAGGGGTAAACGGCCAACATTCCCCACATTCACATGGACTTCTCAATAATCTCATACATTGCTATATTTGTGTCACTTGTGTGGATAGTTACCTGTTAAACAGACATGAGGGCAACATGAGCATTTCCTCCTTCCTCAGCCAAACATAGTACTTAATTACTGTCAGCTTGCTGAGTCAGGAGTGCACACTATATTTGATATGCCCTCTTGTGGCAAACTGTTGCCACTACATGCTTACTGAACATCCTCAGTTAAAGTGAGAGAATTAAACCTTGATGAGCAATTGCACTATTAAAAGATTATAGTTATGTTTATATGCTGCTCAGCTTAGAAATTAGTACTGTAGGCTAAAGTTCATGAGCATCTAAACTGATGTTTATAGTGGTGTAGTATTATTATTATTATTATTATTTTCCATCATACAGGGACTTTGTGGTTCTCAATCTGGTTGTAATATAATATTTTTTTTTATTATTTTTCAATTTTCAAGTAGCATAATAATTAGTGCACATATTAGTATTCCAATTTGGAGGTTGGTGGGGGGGTATTAGCCAGTTCTTTTTAGGTACTTTTCTGTATCTTTTTGCTCTGTTTTGTCTCCGAGTTCACGCTTTATTGTGAATAATTGCTGTGTATTGCACTGCTGTCTCCATTTTTTTTTTTTTGTTTGTTTGTTTTGTTTTTGTTTTTTCTTATGGAGACTCTAGGTGTTTTTTTTTATGGGTATATTTTAGGGTAGGGGTTAAGGGGAGGTCCATCTCAGCTCTCTATGGTTGTTTTTATTTTTACTTTTTTAAATGGCTAATAACACTGTAGACCCCATTACGACAGGTCCAGGCACCTCTCTTCGTTTCATTAGTTGGAATATTAAGGGCATGGGCCACCCTGTTAAAAGATCAAAAGTTTTTTCCCACCTCAAGCGGTTAAAGCCCTCGGTGGTGTTTTTACAAGAAACTCATCTTCGCATTAAAGATCACAATAGATTGCGTTGCGCTTGGATGAATCAAGTTTTCCACTCAGATTTTAATTCCAAATCAAGAGGAGTAGCCATTTTGATCAATAAAACAGTACAATTCTCGCCCACTGATGTAATAGCTGATAAATATGGCAGATATGTAATAGTTGCTGGAACACTAATGCAGAAAAAAGTTCTTCTGGTTAATATATATGCTCCAAATTTCGATGATGCTGAGTTCGCAAACAGATTATTGAGCAGCCTTCCGTTTTTGGATTCTCATTTATTAATTTTAGGGGGTGACCTAAATTGTGTCATAGATCCAGAGTTGGACCGGTCCAATCCCCGTAATTTAAATAAATCTTTAATGGCTCAAGCATTTTCTGATTTCACGAGCCAGAGTGGTCTTATTGACCCATGGAGATCCCGAAATGCAACCAGTAAAAAATTTTCTTTCTTTTCTAAAGTGCATCACTCCTATTCCAGAATTGATTATTTTTTTATCGACAAGGCTCTCAATCCAGGTGTAGTCCTCTGTGATTATTTGAGTATAATGATATCAGACCATGCTCCGTTATTATTAGATATTCAGTTAACTTCTTACAAACGTAGCCGCCCTTTATGGCGGTTCAATTCTCTTTTACTGGCAGATGAAGAATTCTGTGACTTTATTTCTAATGCAATCGATGAGTTTCTGGTGTTTAATAAGAATGACTCCACTTCTCATTCACTGTTATGGGAAACACTTAAGTCCTATCTCAGAGGACAAATAATTTACTACACATCTCGTTCTAATAAAAGACATAACTCAAGGCTCACTGAATTGGCAACAATCATTGCTAAGATTGATCAAAAGTATGCCATAAGTCCCTCACCGGAATTATTTAAAGAGCGTATGGGTGTTCAGGCAGAGATTGATTTAATTTCTACCAAAGAAGCTGAGCGCTTACTTTTGCATAGTAAAGGTTCATTTTATGAATACGGCGACAAGGCCGGTCGTTTATTGGCACATCAGCTACGACGTCAGGTCAACTCTCGTATAATACCCAGTATTCAAAATACCCAGCAGGTAAATACGACTGACCCCATCAAAATCAATGATACTTTTAAATCATTTTATTCTTCTTTGTATTCATCAGAATTTCCCAAAGACAAGAAGGAAATGGAAGAATTTTTTCAAAGTCTTTCCATTCCTACTATTGATATTGACACTGCCAGGGGCTTGGATTCTTCACTAAGCCTTATGGAAATAATAAATTCAATAAAAGCATTACAGTCAAACAAGACCCCTGGCCCTGATGGGTTTCCCATTGAATTTTATAAAAAGTTTATGGTAAAACTTGCACCACTATTATTGGCCATGTTTAACGAATCTTTAGAACGCAAGACTTTACCTCCAACACTGACTCAGGCTACCATAGTTTTACTTCACAAAAAGGACAAAGACCCAACTTTGTGTGGTTCTTACAGACCACTATCCTTGCTAAATGCAGATGTAAAGGTGCTAGCCAAGTTGGTTGCTACTCGTTTGGAAAAAGTCCTCCCTTTGGTTATATCTGAGGAACAAAATGGCTTTGTCAAGGGACGTCAATTATTTTATAATACACGCACCCTCTTTAATATAATCTATTCAAAGCATTTTTCTGATATACCCGAATTGGTCATTTCCCTTGATGCTGAAAAAGCATTTGACAGGGTAGAGTGGGAATACTTGTTTGTGGTTTTGAAGAAGTTTGGATTTGGTGACACTTTTGTTTCTTGGATTCGGCTCCTTTATGCATCTCCTAAAGCCAGTGTCCATACGAATGATATATATTCTGACTATTTTTCTCTCGGGCGTGGAACACGCCAAGGCTGCCCGTTGTCGCCTTTGCTTTTCATTTTTGCAATTGAGCCTTTATCTATTGCCTTGCGCGCTGCCCCCTCATTTACAGGGGTTTTTCGAAATGGAACAGAATATAAATTGTCTTTATATGCGGATGATCTGTTGCTGTACGTATCCAACCCTGCCACTTCTGTCCCCACTGTATTGCATATCTTAGATAACTTCAGCTCCTTCTCAGGTTATAAATTGAATTTGGAAAAGAGTGAATGCTTTCCTATAAATACTACCGCTTGCAGTCTTCAACATTCTGACACTCCATTCAAACTTAGTCTCACTGGGTTTAAATATCTTGGTATAAATGTGACACGTTCTTTATCTGGTCTTGCGTCAGCTAATTTTTCACCTCTTGTCGCAAAAACTACGTCTGATTTCCAGAGTTGGCGTAATCTTCCTCTCTCCCTTTTGGGTAGGATTAATGTTGTCAAGATGATCATTTTACCTAAATTTCTTTTCTTATTTCAGTCCATTCCTCTTTTTATGCCAAAAACCTTTTTTGATTCCTTGGATAGGCTGATTAGTGGCTTTATCTGGAATGGGAAACCTCCTCGGGTTCGTAAAAGATTATTGCAAAAATGTAAACTCACTGGTGGACTCGCTTTGCCTGACTTTCAATCCTACTATTGGGCTGCACACATACAAAAAATTAGTTATTGGTTAAAATCGTCCAGTTTACCTTGGTGCAAACTGGAGGCATCTTCGTGTACCGGGTCTTCTTTATCTGCTTTAATTTTTTCTTCATTACCTATAAAACCTTCTTTATACACCAACAATCAAGTTCTTTTGAATACGCTCAAAGTTTGGTCGCAATTTAGAAGGCGCTTCAATTTTGTTGATGCTTCACCCTCATGTCCCTTGACAAATAACCATTTATTCCCTCCGTCACTATCTGACTGTACATTTTCAGTTTGGTATGATAGGGGTTTAAAACAAATAAAAAACCTATATACAGCAGGTATATTTGATAGCTTTGCAAATTTATCTGCCAAATACAGTTTACCTGGTACAGATTTGTTTCGATACTTTCAAATTCGGAATTTTGCCTCTAAATGTTTTTCAAATTTTCCTTCTGTTCCCCCTGAACGGCCTTGGGAAAAGATGGTCTCATATAATCCACTTCAGAAAGATATGATTTCAAAGATTTATAGTACTATCTTAAATCTAAGGGTTGACTCCAATGTCAAAATTAGAGATGCATGGGTTGAAGAGTTGGGAATCCAGCTGACCGAAGATCTTTGGGATGACGCCATTGACAGAATTCGATCTTCCTCATCTTGTGCTCGTCTTAGTTTGATTCAATTTAAAGTAGTGCATAGGGTTCATTTCTCCAAATCTAGGCTCTCTCAGATCTATCCAGATGTTGTGGACATATGTGATAGATGCAAGGGTACCCCTTGCAATCTCGGCCACATGTTCTTTCTCTGTCCCAAATTACATAATTTCTGGTCTGACTACTTTTCAATTACATCTTGTATTCTGAAAGTTGATTTGCAACCTTGTCCACTTGTTGCCATATTTGGTATCTCCAGCCCGACGTTAGGGTTAACTTCTGCTCAAAGGGAAATTATTGCTTTTACATCTTTATTGGCTAGACGTATTTTACTTTTACACTGGAAGTCAGATAAATGTCCCTCAACATCCCTCTGGGTGAAAGATGTGTTGTTCTTTTTAAAGCTCGAAAAAATCAAATACACCCTGAGAGGGTCCACACAAAAGTTTTACCAAAAATGGCAATGTTTTCTTTCCTATTTTTCAAACTTGAAAGTTCTGCCTAACTGAAGGTGCCCGCCGTTGTGTTTTGGTTTAAATATCAATATTAGTAGCCATTTCTGTTGTATGTAATATGAGTTTGACTTCGAGTTGAGATTGGGGGGGGAGGGGGGTTGTCGTGTTTTCTTTTTGTTTTTGTTTTAATTGTTATTATTATTATTATTTATTATTATTTTTTTTATTTATTTATTTTTTTCTTTTTGGGGGATAATATAAAAAGAGGGTTGAAACTGTAATTTTCATCTTTGTGCAATGTTTTGTCAGTATTGTACTCATGATATTGACATGTGTCCATAATAAGATCAACCCTAATAAAAAAAAATAAAAAAAAATAAAAAAGAATAGAAACAGACATGAGGGCAACATGAGCATTTCCTCCTTCCTCAGCCAAACATAGTAGTACTTAATTACTGTCAGCTTGCTGAGTCAGGAGTGCACACTATATTTGATATGCCCTCTTGTGGCAAACTGTTGCCACTACATGCTTACTGAACATCCTCAGTTAAAGTGAGAGAATTAAACCTTGATGAGCAATTGCACTATTAAAACAGAACATCTTCCATTCTGTCACAAGCACGTGAATTCTGGAGAGTCTGGAATTTCCCGAACTGTTTAGGCTGTGTGGATGGAAAACACGTGCAGATGAAAGCACCACCAAATGCAGGGAGTGACTACTTCAATTACAAAGGAACTCACTCTATTGTGCTGATGGCGGTGTGTGATGCCAAATACCGCTTCACCATGGTGGATATAGGCTCATATGGCCGTGAAAGTGATGGTGGCATCTTCCAGAGCTGTGAATTTGGTTCACGGCTTCTTCGTGGGACCCTGGACTTGCCCAGACCTGACAACCTGCCTGGCACCAACATCAAAGTCCCTCATGTGTTCCTCGGAGATGCAGCCTTCCCATTACATGTGAACATGATGCACCCTTATCCAGGTACTGTATGTTGTATTAGTGTAATGTATCAGTTATATAGTTTGCTAATAGGAGTAACCACACATATTGATCTAAACACAAGTGTTCTTCTTGCAGGTACCAACCTTGATGATGGGCGCAAAATCTACAACTACCGGCATTCAAGAGCACGGCGTGTCATCAAAAATACGTTTGGCATCCTGGCAGCACGCTGGCGGATCTTTTTTCGCCCCATAGAGTTCCACCCTGATAAGACTGTGGACGTGGTGAAGGCGTGTGTGGCTCTGCACAACTTTTTGGTTCACACAGATTCAACAACCTCAGCAGTATCCAGGTACATCCCCCCCAGTTTTGTCGATGGGGCTACAGCAGCCGGGGACCTCGTGCCAGGTGAATGGAGAAGACAGGTGCAGGGGGACAGCTATCTTTTGGCGCCAGGACGACTCTCAGTTGCACGTGCGTCAAGGGCAGCAATTGGTGTCCGAAATGACCTGAAGGGTTTCTTTCAGACGCCGCAGGGTCTTGGACCCTGGCAGGACGCGGTGGTACGGAGAGGATGCTTACAGTGAAAGTAACTCTATGAAAGCATCACCGTAGGACATCAGCGGTTTAATTTGCTGGTGCAAAATTATCTCCATTTCCTTTATTGATGAGACTTTACCAGTCTGTTGTCTCCTCTTTTGGCCTTCTACTTTCATTTTTTAATTACATTTTTGAATGTTAATGATGTTAAATAAAATGAAACTACATTGAAATATCCACTTCAGCTTTCCGTCTGTTTTGTTTGCATATTGTATTTACAAAGCCACTAACAGTTGTATTACATAAAATTTGGTATGAAAGACTTTTTTATAATTGTAAGAACATTAGATGTTAGAATTATTTGGAAACCTGAAATGGCATTGTAAATACAGGTAACCCTCGAGGTACGACACCTGCGACCTACGGCAACTCAGACTTACGATTTTATCATATTTAATAAAAATATGATTAAAAAAAAAAAAAATTTTTTTTTTTTTTTTTTTTTTTTTGTGTTTAAAAGTTATTAATTTCATGTGTATAGCACTTTGTTGCAGCTGTGGTTGTTTTAAATGGCTTTATAAATAAAGTATAATTATTAATTTTACGTTTTGATAAGAAATTAATCGTATTTACGCAACTTCCGGTTTCCGCTCGCCACTTCCGGTTGCCATTTTACAACTGTACTGCGGTCAATGGAGCTCCGGAGGCTACTGTCAGCTGGCTCCGTGTGCCCGATCAGGGTTGCCTCATACGGATAAATGAGCTGGAAACACTCGGTCAACTCTGTGGACGTCTCAGGTCCGGAGGAGCAGCCGCGGATCGCCCCGCGATCGGCGGCCACAACGCCGCCCGACATGCTAACGACAGCAGCTAACAAAGCAGCTAACACAGGCGAAGACACCGAGCCGACATGCCGCGGAGGATCCATCTGCGGCCGGGAGCTCGCCGCAAATGTCCGCCTGGCAGTCGGGGCCACCGGCTCAAAGTAAGACATTATATTTTTTATTTATTGTGCAGTTCTGTGCGTGTTTATGGCCTTAGTATGTCTGCTTGTTCAGTCTCATGCCATTAAATATGTGTGCGGCGCTCCGTTAGCGGTATAACCGCGACCTATGTCAGAAACGCGGACCTACGATAGGCATGTGTTTTTGGTCCGCGAGGTACGACAAAATCGACCTAAGTCACACACGTAGGTCCCTATCCCTGACGTAACTCGAGGGGTTCCTGTATAAGTCCCATATTGCATTAAAATGAAGCGTTACTACCTGACACGAAAAATCTCAATGTGTAGTAGCCTTTATTTCACCAGGAAGGTGAAGTGGAATGTGGAGAAACCTATAGAGATAGTGTTTTGATTTTAATGTGTGCAAAAATTGCATGCTGTCTAAAAATAATTGATAAATGTGTAATTATGCCTTACAAATGTATCATTTGAATGAACTGTCAAAAATAAAATTACAACAATACTTTGTATTATTTTTTTTTTTTTGGACAAGCATCAATGAACATTTTGAGGAAACCCCACTTAAAATTCTGATTTTGTTCCTGTGAGTTAGCAATGTTTGTTTATTTCCAAATTGGACATGTTGATATACAAATATCTCTTGTGCTTTCCACTTTAGATTGATAAAACTGTTTACTCAATTACATTACAACCTAAATGTGACTTAATCCGATTTTAATAATACAGGGTCCCATGTAATGTTGAAAGATGGAGAATACAAAATGTCTCAAACAATTTTATTTGTATTTTAGCTAAAAAGAAAAAGATGTTGCACACACTCATACATTGTCACTTAAAACAATAATATAGCTACTTTGCAGCGGGGAAGTCCCGCTCTGCATCAAACAGTAGCTGGTGGATTTTGAATTTAATGACTGCCTTGTGAGTGGCATCAACACGAGTCAGAATGCCTGCAACCATGCCTCCAAACAGTTCGCCTTCACTTTCATGCTGCTTTCTGTTGTATTCGTTTATTTTGTCCTTCTCCAAATTGATCCAGTCCCTTTCTGCCTTCAACTGCTCCCTGTCATTACTGAGCCGCTCCCACTCCTGAGCAAGCCACACTTTCTCCCGGTTGATCTGATCCCACTCCAAATTGTGCACTTTCTGAATGTCGCCCCTTTCCTGCTGTACATTTTCCCTCTCTTGAGATAGCTTCTCTATCAGATGCACAACAGGGTCAGCTACCCTGCGTTTATTTGGTCGCACAAGGACGCCGGAATCCTGAGGGGAACCACTGACTGAGATGATGCTAGGGCTGTCGCTTCTGCTACTGCTGCTTGACCCTGGCAAGGGTCGAGGTGGTACGGGTATGGGCACCGTTGGACACAGAGGAATTGGCGTGGAGGACCTGCGCAGAGGAAAACACCCTACTTTTGAAGTACTGCCAGTTTGATGGCCGGTAGGCGTGAGGTTGTGAGAGACGATGGGTGTGATGGACTCATGGTCGATGGGGGTGAAGGTCTGGTCGAATGGGGTGACGGTCTGGTCAATGGGGGTGACGGTCTGGTCGAGGCACCATGTATCGTCCTGTGCTTGGCTCTGTGGTGTTTCTTCAGGCTAAAAAACAGACATTGACATCCATCAGTACAAAATGAAACAGTAACGGATACAATGCACATATGTCTTAAATAAAAACAAATGTTTGTGTAATTGTTAGCTTAATAAACAGAAGGTGAAGCATCAACACACATATAGGCTAAATTTGTTTACAGTTGAGTTGTGCAGATACAAAATAGCTATTTCCACTATTTCACATTTACTGGTCAGCAGCTTGATTTATATTTTTATTAAGCCATGTTTTGGTCATTCATTCTCACAGTTTATTGTTTATATCAATGACTACAAAGGGGAAACAACACATGGCAGGCTGCACAGCATGGCCTGCTGTATTCCATGCTATGCTAGCTGTAATAAAGCAGTACTAACTTTTTTTTTTCATTTTTACCTCTTTTTCCATATTTGTGTCCGTTTCTCTGTGTTTTATAAACCTCGACAGCCAACTCAGCTCCACAACGATGATTGGCACTGGTTTGTTGGTGCCAGGATCGCCACTTCTGATCACCCTCTTCTTGGCCTTCACGAAGCGATCCCGCATGTTTTTCCAAGCTTTTCTACAGACTGCTTCCTCCTTCTGCATCGCTTCTGCAATCTCCTTCCATGAATTCTGTGCCATTTGCACATCTTTGTGTTCTCTCATAGAGGGATCATACAAATGGCGATACAGCCGGATGCGTTCAGCCAGAGCAGCTTCGAAAGCGTCCATCTTGTTTTGAGCCCAGTCCATCAATGGCGCGGCGCCGCACTAGGCTTGCAGAGTTTCAAAAATTCGGAGGTGCACGACACGCGCCAAGACGACGCGCGGAGCCAACGCGCAAGGGCGGGACTGTGATATTGCGTCACTTTTGGCGCGCGCACCCTCGCGTGCTACGCAACACGTCGAGTATAAATCTAGTTTAAAGGGTCTTGGGACTCTAGGGACACTAAAGGGTCTTGGGACTCTAGGGACACTAAAGGGTCTTGGGACTCTAGGGACACTAAAGGGTCTTGGGACTCTAGGGACACTAAAGGGTCTTGGGACTCTAGGGACACTAAAGGGCATGAAGAATGTGGTCCTACTGCAGGTTCTGAAGGCTGCGGTCCTGTTGCAGGTTCTGAAGGCTGCGGTCCTGCTGCAGGTTCTGAAGGCTGCTGCTGCGGTCCTGCTGCAGGTTCTGAAGGCTGCGGTCCTGCTGCAGGTTCTGAAGGTTGCTGCTGCGGTCCTGCTGCAGGTTCTGAAGGCTGCGGTCCTGTTGCAGGTTCTGAAGGCTGCAGTCCTGTTGCAGGTACTAAAGATTGTGGTCCTACCGCAGGTCTTGAAGATTGTGGTCCTGCTGCCGGTTCTGAAGATTGTGGTCCTGCCGCAGGTTTTGAAGATTGTGGTCCTGCTACAGGTTCTGAAGACTGAGGTCCTGCTACAGGTTCTGAAGACTGAGGTCCTGCTGTAGGTTCTGAAGACTAAGGTCCTACTGTAGGTTTTGAAGATTGTGGTCCTGTTGCAGGTTTTGAAGACCGAGGTCCTGCTACAGATTCTGATGACTGAGGTCCTGCTGCAGGTTTTGAAGACTGAGGTCCTTCTGTAGGTTCTGAAGACTGAGTTCCTGCTGCAGGTTTTGAAGACTGAGGTCCTGCTGCAGGTTTTGAAGACTGAGGTCCTGCTGTAGGTTCTGAAGACTGAGGTCCTGCTGCAGGTTCTGAAGACTGAGGACCTGTTGCAGGTTCTGAAACAAGTGTGTCCCTAACTGCAGTTTCAGGGACACCTGCTTCAATTTCTTTCACAGTTCTGATCGACACTAGGAGCTGAGAATATACAGGGGTCGAAGTCAGGCCAGGAACTGATAATAATAAACTCTCTGCTATACAAAGCAGAGCCTCTTGGCAATCCGGATAGTCATTAGCAGAGGAGAACAGATGTTGGAGTTCAGAGTTAATTTGAAACAGATCAGAGGCACCTACCGTCTGTGAAGAGTCCGCTGTGGCGACCTCTGCAGGAAGAACGGGTGAACAGCGCTCGGGCTGCATTCTGTGTTGTCCCTCCTTCATCTGCTCTGAAGATGAGCGGGGAAAGGACTGCCCCCCCCCCTTCAGCGAAATCCTCCCTGGTTTCTGAGGAGAGCAGGGTGGGGGCTGTGACCAGGAAAAGGCGGGGCTCAACCCCTGGTGGAGAGTTCTGAGCGGAGGTGAGATGCTGGATCCAGCCCCCACCGGGACCATGGAAGGCGAGGCGTCTGAACCAGCCCTTACTGGGACATCAGGACCTAAAACGTGGGATTTGGTCCCATCGGGACGGACACTAGGACCCGGGGATGCAGACGGAAGAGCAGCAGAGCGGTTCCGGTGGCGTCTTCTGCCCTTCGGGGGCAAGCCAGAGTTCGTCCTTTGCCTCTTCGTCCTCCCCCGACGTCCACCCGGAGTAAGACTGCACACAGGATGAGGGGAAACTGGACCAGGAAGTCGAGTGGTTACCTCTTATCCTTTTACGTCTTTCCTCCTGCAGCAGGAGAGGTGAAGGCAGGACTTCCACCGTCTGACTGTGCTCCGTCGGACCCATGACGGGTTCAGTCCAAAAGGTACCGGTACCACCAGTGCTTTAAGTGGAAAAAAATAAGTGCCGGTACCCTCCTTAATGTCATAATAATATGCATACCTGCAAACTCAGAAGGGATGAAAAAGGTGACAAACGTTGCGCCAACCCCCCCCCCGAAAGATTTTGTAATTTTTTAACATGCTTCAGGTAAAAGTCATTTACTAACCTGATTTAATGAGAACATAAATAGGAAAGATTGTGTCAACCAAAAAATTAACAACCAACAACAGCAGCAAGTCAAATACAGCAGAACATTTTGCTAACAATGCGCTGCTCCGAGTCAACAGATGCATTTAAAAACTTAAGACTTATCTCTTCAGACAGGCTTTTGGTTAATTTTGTACATTGATTTTAGAGTTTGTTATGTTTTACCTTTTTGTATAGTACTTCTGTGATTTTATGATTTTATTTTTCCTTTTGTAAAGCACTTTGTGACTCTCATGTCTGTGAAATGTGCTATATAAATAAAACTTACTAACAGTAAAAACTCATTTCTTAAATGTTTTGCCAGAAATTTTTGAATAAAGTAGATGCCATTTCCTGCATTCTGGTGTATTTTAACAAGTTGTTAAACATCTATGTTTACCTACATGTAAACACTTGATTCAATAACTATTTTAGAGACATCTAACAAAATAAAGTCAGGTCCTGTGGACAGATTAAAAAATTGTTTAAATTATTATTGATCATGAATCAGGATATTTTAGAGACACCTCATTCAACTAGATCATATAGACATCATCCTGTTTTTAAACTCACTCCTGTGGCTATAATTAAATTAATGTGACACTTTATCACAGTGGCTTTAGGGGTGCAATTGACTGTTATTTTGTTAATTTTTATTTAGTTTTATTTGTAACACAACATGCCATTTTACTAAACAATGGTTACACTGCATGTATAAAAATATTAACTTTACCCACACGCTGGAGGAGTTACTTCCGCCTCCCTCCCGCTCTGTCGCGCTGCAGAGTTTATTTTTTTTACAGAGTTCGCTGTCGTCTCCTACCCCTGTCTATCCTAAGGTTGTGATTGGCCAAAATGACGCGCTCCACCAAAGATGTTTTATTGTCAACAGATGCATTACTCTTTCTTAAAATCCAGTCGGGGGAAATGATGCATTCTAATCTGTCACGGGTCTTTCAAGTGGAGAAGACGGAAATAAGTTCCGGAACGCACCTTACTCTTAAAAAAAGTCCCGGTACTTTCAGGGTTAAATTTTAGAAGTGGCGGAACTGGGTTCCGGTGAGTTCCGGCCCACTTAAAGCACTGGGTACCACACCGGAACGTGGAACTCCCCATCCGGACGGACCTCAAAAAACAGGTGAGCAAACAAAAAACTCGGGAGACCCTGCTTGCTGGGTAGAGGTGTCATCGGGCCGGAAATACACGGCCCTACCCTACCCGAGCCCTTAGTTTAATTACCCAAGCCCGAGGGAGCCCGCTGATTTCCTAGAAATCACCGCCCGACCCGACCCTACCCGATTAAAAAAAAAAACAACAACAAAAAAAAAAAAAAACACTACGTTTATTTATTAAGCTTTTACTGCGTTCTCCCACTCAGCAAAAGAACTTGATGTTGTTCTGTGTTTTGATGGAGGAGGTGTGAGCGCGCTGCTCGCAGTTTGCTGTTGAAGCTTCAGGAATGTCAGGAATGCGGCAACTTGTTCCGCCGCAGAGAGCAGTGTGCGGACGTGAGCGTGCACCTGACGCACGTCAGCTGGTGACATAATTTTGAGCTTGTTAAAGTTAGGCCACAGAAATAATGCAACTCTCTGCAAGTCGTGGATAATAATTTTGCGCTCCAGCACTTCTGCATGTCGCGCAGAAACACCTGCTGCGGAGAGTCTGTGTGTGAGGAGGACTGGCAGCTTCAGTTTCTCATTCCAGAGACAAACCAGGTTGGTGGGATATTTGTCACCCTCCAGTTCTCTCTGTGCACGGTAAAATGGTTCGAGAAATGTCACTAAAAAGTCCAGCATGTCGGGGGAGACGCTCGTCCAGGCGCGCGCCGCGCGCCTGCTCTCTGGCTGAGTGGCTGCGCTCAGTGCGCTGCGGTTTTCACCATCTAAATTCACTCTATTAATTATTTCCTCATCAATAAACTTACTGCCTTATATTCTTTACAAGCAGATTAAAACAATTTTATATTGTGTGCATTTTTATTTAGTTTTGTTTGTGCTGTATGATTAAAAAAAACCACATCAAAGCCCGAGCCCGACCCGCGGCCCGCCAATCAAACGCAAAAATATGGCCCTACCCTACCCGAAGTCGGGTAGGGCTCGGGTAGGGTCGGGCTCGGGCAAAGAAACGACACCTCTATTGCTGGGTTCAGTAACGGTCAGTTCGTAATGTTAGGGTCCCAGCTCAGGACTGAGGAGTGTAGAATCCAAATGCAAGCAGGACTCAAGACAGAAGGTAAAAAACAGTATTTTTAATGAACAACAAAAGATGGCTGATGGTACAACAACTTACATGAACGGGAGCAGACTTGAACAGAACTAAGAAGCAGGACTATGAAGAACCCAAAACTAAGTACGAACTGACAAGGGACAGGACTGACAGAGGGACAATACACTGACAGGAGATGAGACACAGGTGGAAATAATTGACTAATTGGAGCTGGAGCATAACACTAGGGGAGTAATACAAGAGCCAGGGAACAAACTAAAACATGTAACATGAATAAACTATAACATGTAACATCATGAATAACTAATCTGGAGCAGGGAACAAGAGAAAACTAAAAACATGCAGGACTAGGACTGACAACTATAGAGCAAGGCAGAGACCACAAATAAACTATAAGCTGAGACTAATAAATACAGACTGGGGCCAGTGAACTAACTAAGACATGTAACAGAAATAATAACCAAACTGGAGCAGGACAGGGCTGGAATAAACACAAGCTGAGACACAAGCAGGGAACACTAAGACACCAGACAATAATACAACAAGATCAGGATAAACATGAAGAAACAGAGCATGATCGGCTGCAGGAAGCACAACCAACGGACAAGGGAGTGACAAAATGACGCAGGTTTTAAGAGACTCTAACGACAGGCAATGACAAACACATGGGAAGACAGATGAGGAGTCATGGTCAGAGAGGTTTTATTGTCGTTTCAGCTACAAGTACACACTGAAACAAAATTGCGCTCCTACAGGATCACAGTGCAACACAGAGCATTATGTGCAAAACCAATACAACACACACTGCAAATACACATCAGAACAATAAATACAAACAGACCTATAATAAATGCAAAAAGACATCTAACCTAATCTAAACAAGTGATTAAGATTTGAGAGACAAGACTAGAGACACATGTTGATTAGTACGTGTGTAGAGGGTACATGAGGTAGAAACATGTTCTGATCAAAATCACAGAAAACTAAATACAAGAACATTAAAGTCTATGCTCAATAATCTTAATACAAGAACCACAAGAAGACCAAAACACAAAGATCCTGACACAGTGGGGATTATAAATATTGAAGGTTACAGCTTTGTATGTTTATTAAAATGACAAAGAATTAAAATGCCATGTTCTCAATAATAAGAAACCTGTTGTATGGGAGAAGTACTACAGATTTTAGATTAAACTTTAGTTTAGATAGTAAATTATAAGTGAAGGATTTGAACTCTGGACGTTTGCTTTAAATTAGATCAAAGGGTTTTTTGATAGTCTAGAATTTTGAAAAACATCCAAATATAAACCATCATTGGTCAAACCAGATTTTAAAAGTCCTGAGTAAGTGAACACTTTAGATGCAGCTGAAAATCGGAGCAACAGCACACAAGAAGGATTTATTGATGGAGAAAAAAACAGCAGTCGTGAAAGTCTTAGCTATCTAAGCAGTCCCCAACATCTTGACGCTTTGTGCCTCTCCGGAGCACGTTAATAATCTTCTTACATGTGTAGTCATGAAAACAATTAATCTTTACAGCAGGAACAGATTCACTCCAAAACAAAAGGTTTACCAAAAGCATGCTGGGTCGTCAAGTCTTTCCTAATCATAACAAATATACAAAAATAGGATTTCATTCAGGTTGTCTGTCTAAGAACCTACATGAAGAACCCAGACTGAACGAATGACATGGTGTTGCTCAGATTGCTATTGATTTCTCCGTTGTGATTATTGTTGTGCACCCAGGTTCTGCAGTGCAGCAGTTTTTAAACTATCCTGTAATGAAGTTGTCCTTTCATAATGATATGGAGCCTTGAGGTTTCCAAGAACTTGAGATAGTGTTGGTTTCTAGCTATAAAAAACATTTTAATGTTATTTTTCTTTCAGCCACTCACATGAAAGATTTGGCAGTTGTTTTACTCCCAACGCCCTTCCTGATACAATCTGAGCTTGAACCTTAGGACCACAGGACCACAGCACTGACCACTGAACCACCACGGCTTCAAAATAAATAAATAAAAATCCTAATATTACTTTAAATTTTTATTGATTTACTAGATCTTCTTTTTAACCTCTGTCTGACAGCATCTTGTGCTTCTGATGCTGGTTGTCCTGAGCAGACTATTCTGGGCCCAGTACTGCGTACCAAACACACCTCTACACGTTCTTTCATCCTTACAGGTTAAAGGCAGATCATGGTGTCCTGCTCTGAGGGCTCACTGAGGTTCAACTAAGAGTTGCATGTGGAGGTTTGGTGCAAGGTTCACTGTCACAAACCTAAG
>JBBPBX010060308.1:0-21487 GCA_038048925.1 Garcialebias charrua
TTTTTATTTGATTTTTTAGAACGTTTTATTAACATACAATCACAGAACTTTGCAGCGGCTGAGACGGGACGTAGTGGAGGCGGAGCATTCCAGGCTGCAGCGCGAGCAAGGTGGAGCTGAGTCATATATGGCTCTGAGTGAGGAGGGACCAGAAACGTGTCTGTTCAAAATGTTTCTGTGCAGCGTGTTCAAAAACTACATATAGCACCTTTAATGCTCTGCTTCTTTTAGGCTTTAAGAGTTCAGTATCAGCTTTTTCTGTCAATTTTAGCCAAGTCACTCAGCACTAGACGTGTCACAATAACAAATTTTGCTGGGCGATTAATTGTCTCAGAAATTATTGCGATAAATGATAATATTGTATGGAATTTGACAATACTTGGTAATTATTGTCAAATTTAAGAAGAAATTTTTGTTAATTTGTTTTGCATGTAGTACCTTTTATTACCACTGGATGGCAGTATAAGACAGTTTGAACCGAAAAATGGATAGTGAGGGAGCGAGCAGTGTGTCTCTTTAAGAAAAATGGGAGGGAGGCCCCTTGACGTGACACGGGCGGTCTCTCCGGTTCTGAAAATGGCGGACGCTCGGTGTGGTTTGAGCTCTTTAGCATAGCCTTTTTCATTTAAAGCTTTTAATAAAAAAAATCAGTAAACAAGTTCTCTGCTTCTTTTTGCAGAGAAAATCAACTTTTAACACTAAGGCACGGGTTTCAACTGTGAATTTTGCAGCTTCGACAAGACAGAGGTTTTTTCCCCGAGGTTGGCCTGTTAGCTTAGCTCATAGCATAGCTTCTCAGCTTAGCTGCTTTTAACGATCCAAAAAACTTTATTTTGGACGGTTAAAATGTACAGTATTTTAAAGAGAAAGGAGAAAGGGAGGAGTCAGTGAAAAGCACAGGAGTTGAGCTTTTTGTCATCCACTGTCTTCAGTAGTAAGACAGAGACGAAGAAACGATAAAGCCAATACAGTAAATGAAAATGAGGTTGATTATTTTCCTTTACCATATGATTAATCAATTTATTGTTTATCGCGACAGGCCTACTCAGCACTCACACTAAAAAAAAAATAATGTTGGATTTACTTAAAAATGTTACTTCAAGTGGTTGCACATAATGTTTTTAAGTAAATGTTAATTAACAAGTTTTCATAGGATATACTCATTAGATTTAAGTATATTATACAAGAAATACTTGTGTTACTTAAACTTAATGTGGTTATTTTACTTTTATGTACAAAACCTATGTTCAACTTATGTGATATAGTTAAGTTCAGTGAACTAAACGGATACACATTAAAACAATACAGGATTATTGAGTAAGATTAACTTAATATTGTTAATTTATTTTTATGTATGAAAACTACGTTAAATTAAAGTGATATAGTTAAGTTCAGTGAACTAAATGAATTCACATTAATGCAACACAAGATTGCTGGGTAAGATTAACTTGATTTGATAGTTATTCCTAATTTAGTTTGTCAAATTAAAATCATGGTGAAAATTGTAAATTAACGGTTAACTGAGGGGCGGGGAAAATCACAACTTTTCAAAACAGCACTTTATTAAGAACTACTAATAAAATCAGTGAGTTTTACAAAAATACTGAAAATCATAAAAATCCTTTAAACATAAAACATCAAATTAAACATACTGGTGAAGTTAAGTGCCACATTTTTTAACGTTCAAAAAAACTTTTCATGACACTTGGCTCCAAATCTGGCAAGGACTATGCCTCTTGGTCACATGCTTTAGCAGAATGTAAATTACCAACAAAACACAATGCTTTAACACTAAAACACCTCAAAACATCATGCCACTTCTGCTGTAAAGATCAATTTTAAAACCTTAAACTTTCAGGTAAAAATAGTAATGATAAAAAACTTTTTTTTAAATGAATAAATAAATAAAAGACAGCCCAAACATCTGCTCACAGTAAACACGATAAAAACATTTCAGAATGATGAATAGTCAGTCCCCAGATCACAACACTGTAATAGGTATAGGAATATGCATTATTCCAGTTTGTTTTTGAGTACTTGGACTTTGTTTGAAAGTCTGTGTTTCAAGTTCCATTAGGATCTTTTGAATGAACTCAAACGTATATTTGAGGTCGGTTGGGTAGCTCAGGTTCAGGTCGTAGATGATCAGCAGCAAGGCACAAGCGATGGCAACATCTTTGAGTTCATTAATCACCTCCACACCTTCCACTATGATGCCCACATCTTCTGGTGGCTGATCAACATCTGCACCTGGGTGTTTGATGACATAAATGCCGATGACCGATGACATAAATGCCGATGACCGTCTGATCCAAAGCTGCCTGGGTTTCATCAGGGGTCTCACTCTAAAAACAGACAAAAAATAAACCAGATATTTTATGAACACCTCTCCTCACTAAAATAAATTATTCGCATGAAACTTTACCATTTATATTTTCTTCTTTGTAAATTGACTGCAGTAGAAAACTAAGCAAGTTAACATCGTGATGCATGCAAGCAAGTTAAATAAACACATTTTTAAAATTACTAGGAGAAAGTTAAATATTAATTCAGCAATATGTTCAACTTCAAAATAAAAATATCCCCTTTAAAACAATTGATGACACTTACTGCATAATCCTTCACTAGCTTTTCAGGGTCTTCATTGAGATACACTGCTAGTGCTTGGAGGCTGCAAGATCTCTTTGTTGCAATGGAGTCATTCTGCAAAACACAACAGGAAATGCTTGCTGAAGATGGGAGACTGCAACGAAGTCAAGAGTCAGTGCAATCTGCAGTGAAGGGAAACCCCTTGATAAACTTCTACTAAATAGCTTCTATAATATTACAGTATTATGGAGGCGGCTGTGGCTGAGTGGTTAGAGCAGTCGTCCCTCATGAGTGAGTGAGAGTGAGAGAGAGTGAGTGAGAGAGTGAGTGAGTGAAAGAGTGAGTGAGAGAGTGAGTGAGAGAGTGAGTGAAAGAGGGAGTGAGAAAGTGAGAGTGTGAGTGAGTGTGAGAGTGAGTGAGAGTGAGTGAAAGTGAGTGAGAAAGTGAGTGAGTGTGTGTGAGAGTGAGTGTGTGAGAGAGTGAGTGAGAGTGTGTGAGAGTGAGTGAGAGAGAGTGAGTGAGAGAGTGAGTGAGAGTATGAGAGTGAGTGTATGATAGTG
The DNA here is from genome assembly GCA_038048925.1 of Garcialebias charrua. Lineage (NCBI taxonomy): Eukaryota > Metazoa > Chordata > Actinopteri > Cyprinodontiformes > Rivulidae > Garcialebias > Garcialebias charrua. Next base: position 3,150 of record JBBPBX010060308.1, read on the forward strand.
AGTGAGAGTAAGAGAGTGAGTGAGAGTGTGAGAGAGTGTGTGAAAGTGAGTGTGTGAGAGTGAGTGAGAGTGAGAGCAAGATAGTGAGTGAGTGTGTGAGAGTGAGTGTGTGAGAGTGACTGAGTGTAAGAGAGTGGTTGAGAGTGAGTGAGTGTGTGAGAGTAAGAGAGTGGTTGAGAGAGTGGTTGAGAGTGTGTGAGAGTGAGTAAGAGAGTGAGTGAGACAGAGAGTGAGTGAGAGTGAGTGAGAGTAAAAGTGTGTGAGAGTGAGTGAGAGTGAGTGAGATAGTGAGTCAGAGTGAGGGAGTGAGTGTGAGTGAGGGAGTGAGAGAGAGATAGTGAGTGTGAGTGAGTGTATGAGAGTGAGTGAGAGAGTGAGTGTGTGAGAGTGTGTGAGAGAGTGAGAGTGAGAGAGGGTGAGTGAGTGAGAGTGAGAGAGTGAGAGTGAGAGAGTGAGCGAGAGAGTGAGAGAGTGAGTGTGTGAGTGTATGAGTATGAGTGAGAGAGAGTGAGAGAGTGAGTAAGAGAGTGGTTGAGAGTGAGTGTGTGAGAGTGAGTAAAAGAGTGGTTGAGAGAGTGTGTGAGAGTGAGTAAGAGAGTGAGTGAGACTGAGAGAGTGAGTGAGTGAGAGAGGTGAGTGAGAGAGTGAGTGAAAGAGTGAGTGAGAGTGAGTGAGAAAGTGAGAGTGAGTGAGTGAGTGAGAGTGAGTGTGTGAGAGTGAGTGAGAAAGTGAGAGTGTGAGAATGAGAGAGTGAGTGTATGAGAGTGAGTGAGAGTGTGTGAGTAAGTGAGAGTGTGTGAGTAAGAGTGAGAGAGAGAGTGTGTGAGAGTGAGTGTGTGAGAGTGAGTGTAAGAGAGTGAGTGAGAGTGTGAGAGAGTGTGTGAGAGTGAGTAAGAGTAAGAGAGTGGTTGAGAGTGAGTGAGTGTGTGAGAGTGAGAGTAAGAAAGTGGTTGCGAGAGTGAGTGAGTGTGTGAGAGTGAGTAAGAGAGTGAGTGATACTGAGAGAGTGAGTGAGAGTGAGTAAGAGTGAAAGTGTGTGAGAGTGAATGAGAGTGAGAGTGAGTGAGATAGTGAGTCAGAGTGAGGGTGAGTGAGAGAGAGAGTGAGTGAGTGTGTGAGAGTGAGTGAGAGAGAGAGGGTGAGTGAGTGAGAGTGTGAGAGAGAGTGTGTGAGAGTGAGTGAGATAGTGAGTGAGAGAGTGATACAGTGAGTGAGTGAGAGAGTTAGATAGTGAGTGAGAGAGTGAGTGAGAGAGTGAGTGAGTGTATGAGTATGAGTGAGAGAGAGTGAGAGAGTGAGTAAGAGAGTGGTTGAGAGTGAGTGTGTGAGAGTGAGAGAGTGAGTAAAAGAGTGGTTGAGAGAGTGTGTGAGAGTGAGTAAGAGAGTGAGTGAGACTGAGAGAGTGAGTGAGAGTGAGTGAGTGAGAGAGTGTGAGTGAGAGAGTGAGTGAAAGAGTGAGTGAGAGTGAGTGAGAAAGTGAGAGTGAGTGAGTGAGAGTGAGTGTGTGAGAGTGAGTGAGAAAGTGAGAGTGTGAGAATGAGAGAGTGAGTGTATGAGAGTGAGAGAGTGAGTGAGAGTGTGTGAGTAAGTGAGAGTGTGTGAGTAAGAGTGAGAGAGAGAGTGTGTGAGAGTGAGTGTGTGAGAGTGAGTGAGTAAGAGTAAGAGAGTGAGTGAGAGTGTGAGAGAGTGTGTGAGAGTGAGTGTGTGAGAGTGAGTAAGAGTAAGAGAGTGGTTGAGAGTGAGTGAGTGTGTGAGAGTGAGAGTAAGAAAGTGGTTGCGAGAGTGAGTGAGTGTGTGAGAGTGAGTAAGAGAGTGAGTGATACTGAGAGAGTGAGTGAGAGTGAGTAAGAGTGAAAGTGTGTGAGAGTGAATGAGAGTGAGAGTGAGTGAGATAGTGAGTCAGAGTGAGGGTGAGTGAGAGAGAGAGTGAGTGAGTGTGTGAGAGTGAGTGAGAGAGAGAGGGTGAGTGAGTGAGAGTGTGAGAGAGAGTGTGTGAGAGTGAGTGAGATAGTGAGTGAGAGAGTGATACAGTGAGTGAGTGAGAGAGTTAGATAGTGAGTGAGAGAGTGAGTGAGAGAGTGAGTGAGTGTATGAGTATGAGTGAGAGAGAGTGAGAGAGTGAGTAAGAGAGTGGTTGAGAGTGAGTGTGTGAGAGTGAGAGAGTGAGTAAAAGAGTGGTTGAGAGAGTGTGTGAGAGTGAGTAAGAGAGTGAGTGAGACTGAGAGAGTGAGTGAGAGTGAGTGAGTGAGAGAGTGTGAGTGAGAGAGTGAGTGAAAGAGTGAGTGAGAGTGAGTGAGAAAGTGAGAGTGAGTGAGAGTGAGTGTGTGAGAGTGAGTGAGAAAGTGAGAGTGTGAGAATGAGAGAGTGAGTGTATGAGAGTGAGAGAGTGAGTGAGAGTGTGTGAGTAAGTGAGAGTGTGTGAGTAAGAGTGAGAGAGAGAGTGTGTGAGAGTGAGTGTGTGAGAGTGAGTGAGTAAGAGTAAGAGAGTGAGTGAGAGTGTGAGAGAGTGTGTGAGAGTGAGTGTGTGAGAGTGAGTAAGAGTAAGAGAGTGGTTGAGAGTGAGTGAGTGAGAGTGAGAGTAAGAAAGTGGTTGCGAGAGTGAGTGAGTGTGTGAGAGTGAGTAAGAGAGTGAGTGATACTGAGAGAGTGAGTGAGAGTGAGTAAGAGTGAAAGTGTGTGAGAGTGAATGAGAGTGAGAGTGAGTGAGATAGTGAGTCAGAGTGAGGGTGAGTGAGAGAGAGAGTGAGTGAGTGTGTGAGAGTGAGTGAGAGAGAGAGGGTGAGTGAGTGAGAGTGTGAGAGAGAGTGTGTGAGAGTGAGTGAGATAGTGAGTGAGAGAGTGATACAGTGAGTGAGTGAGAGAGTTAGATAGTGAGTGAGAGAGTGAGTGAGAGAGTGAGAGAGGGTGAGTGAGTGAGAGTGAGTAATAGTGTGTGAGATTGAGTGAGTGTGAGTGAGAGAGGGTGAGTGAGAGTGAGAGAGTGAGTGAGAGTGAGTGAGATAGAGTGAGAGTGGGATAGTGAGTGAGAGCGAGAGAGTGAGTGATAGAGTAATACCGTGAGAGAGTGATACAGTGAGTGAGTGAGCGAGTCAGAGAGAGTGAGTGAGATAGTGATTCAGAGTGAGAGTGAGCGTGAGTGTGTGAGAGTGAGTGAGTGAGAGAGGGTGAGTGAGAGTGAGAGTGTGAGTGAGAGAGAGTGTGAGTGAGAGAGGGTGAGTGAGTGAGAGTGAGTGAATGAAAGAGTGAGTGAGAAAGTGAGAGTGTGAGTGAGTGAGAGTGAGTGTGTAAAAGTGAGTGAGAGAGTGAGTGAGTGTGCGAGAGAGTGAGAGTGTGTGTGCGAGTGAGTGAGAGTGTGTGAGTAAGAGTGAGAGAGAGTGTGAGAGTGAAGGCTCGGATATAGTCGCGCTTTGGTCCGCAAGCTGGAGCGCGAGTGCTGCGTGCGCACTGTGCATGCGTTTATAGTGTGGCACGGCAGCGCTTGGCAAAGTGCTGTTCTTTTACGGACCAGCAGGTGGCAGTACCCTCTAAAACCTGTGCATATGTTGCAAGAAAGGGTGTAGAAGAAGAAATCTACCGTAGAAGAAGAACTGTTTGAAATCACACAACAAAAACAAATAGCTTTCTGCTCGCGTGCTGAACTGTTGTCTTTATTTGCGGCTTTCAATGCATGGAGTCAGCGGAGGAGAAAGCGATCACGTGACTTTTGGCGAAAAAACAAAAGAAAAGTCCGACTCCAGATCAGGAATGAAGGAGAATTTTAACATTTTGTGTCACAAAACATTCCTCCATGCGTCGCGACGCCGTTTCCACGACCACAGCGGCGCAGACAGCTGCAGATTCTGGCGTGAAGACTGTCGGTGAGGTCCACACCCGACCTGTCAATCAATTCGGCGCGCGCGCTAGGCTTGCGGAGCTTCAAAATCTAGGAGGTGCACGACCACGCGCGAAACCAACGCGCTGGCCAAAGCGCGGGGGCGGGGACTTCGCGATTGCGTCACTTTGGCCGCGCGCCCTATGCGACGCGTCAACTATATCCTAGGCTTGAGTGTGTGAGTGAGAGCAAGATAGTGAGTGAGTGTGTGAGAGTGAGTGTGTGAGAGTGACTGAGTGTAAGAGAGTGGTTGAGAGTGAGTGAGTGTGTGAGAGTAAGAGAGTGGTTGAGAGAGTGGTTGAGAGTGTGTGAGAGTGAGTAAGAGAGTGAGTGAGACAGAGAGTGAGTGAGAGTGAGTGAGAGTAAAAGTTTGTGAGAGTGAGTGAGAGTGAGTGAGAGTAAAAGTTTGTGAGAGTGAGTGAGAGTGAGTGAGATAGTGAGTCAGAGTGAGGGAGTGAGTGTGAGTGAGGGAGTGAGAGAGATAGTGAGTGTGAGTGAGTGTATGAGAGTGAGTGAGTGTGAGAGAGTGAGTGTATGCAAGTGAGTGAGAGAGTGAGTGTGTGAGAGTGTGTGAGAGAGTGAGAGTGAGAGAGGGTGAGTGAGTGAGAGTGAGAGAGTGAGTGAGAGAGTGAGAGTGAGTGAGTGAGAGTGAGAGAGTGAGTGAGAGAGTGAGAGTGAGTGTGTGAGAGTGAGTGAGTGAGAGAGGGTGAGAGTGAGAGTGTGAGTGAGAGAGAGTGTGAGTGAGAGAGGGTGAGTGAGTGAGAGTGAGTGAATGAAAGAGTGAGTGAGAAAGTGAGAGTGTGAGTGAGTGAGAAAGTGAGAGTGTGAGTGAGTGAGAGTGAGTGTGTAAAAGTGAGTGAGAGAGTGAGTGAGTGTGCGAGAGAGTGAGAGTGTGTGTGCGAGTGAGTGAGAGTGTGTGAGTAAGAGTGAGAGAGAGTGTGAGAGTGAGTGTGTGAGAGTGAGTGAGAGTAAGAAAGTGGTTGAGAGTGAGTGAGTGAGTGTGTGAGAGTGGTTGAGAGAGTGAGTGAGAGTGAGAGTGTGTGAGAGTGAGTAAGAGAGTGAGTGAGACTGAGAGAGTGAGTGAGATAGTGAGTCAGAGTGAGGGTGAGTGAGAGAGTGAGTGAGAGAGTGAGTGTGTGAGAGTGAGTGAGTGAGAGAGGGTGAGTGAGTGAGATTGTGAGAGAGAGAGTGTGTGTGAGTGAGTGAGATAGTGAGTCAGAGTGAGTTAGAGTGTGTGAGAGTGAGTAATAGTGAGATAGTGAGTCACTCACTATCTCACTCACTCTCACACACTCTAACTCACTCAGTGAGAGTGAGATAGTGAGTGAGAGTGAGAGAGTGAGTGATAGAGTGAGAGAGAGTGTGAGAGTGAGTGAGAGAGAGTGTGAGTGAGAGAGGGTGAGTGAGAGAGAGAGTGTGAGTGAGAGAGGGTGAGTGAGTGAGAGTGAGTGAATGAAAGAGTGAGTGAGAAAGTGAGAGTGTGAGTGTGTGAGAGAGTGAGAGTGTGAGTGAGTGAGAGTGTGTGAGTAAGAGTGAGAGAGAGTGTGAGAGTGAGTGTGTGAGAGTGAGTGAGAGTAAGAAAGTGGTTGAGAGTGAGTGAGTGAGTGTGTGAGAGTGGTTGAGAGAGTGAGTGAGACTGAGAGAGTGAGTGAGATAGTGAGTCAGAGTGAGGGTGAGTGAGAGAGTGAGTGAGAGAGTGAGTGTGTGAGAGTGAGTGAGAGAGAGAGGGTGAGTGAGTGAGATTGTGAGAGAGTGTGTGAGTGTGTGAGAGTGATACAGTGAGAGAGTGATACAGTGAGTGAGAGTGTGTGAGAGTGAGTGAGAGAGAGTGAGAGACTGTGAGAGAGTGCGAGAAAAAAAAAATCTGCTGCTGTTATGTTGGTGCATGTACACAACTGATAGTTAAATGTAGCTGAAATAACACATTTTTCTACATGTTGCTTAGCATGTGACCTGATTAAATGACTATGAAGAGCATTGAATGTTTTAAATACACAGGGGCAATCAGAATATATGCATGGGTATGGGCGTCTGCGGCCAAAATTACCATGTGTACCTGTAGAGTTTTAGTAGACTGACTCTTGTCGGTGTAGTTGTACCCGCTTTTACAAGACCACGTTCAAATCTGTTGGAAAAAGAAAGTGAGATCAGTGTAAAAATATAGAAGATGTATGGAGCTTATCTGGTGACACAGAATAAAGTATGGCCATGAGATCAATCAATCAATCTATCTATCTTTATTTATAGAGCCCTTTTCAGCAGCCAGAAGGTGCACAAAGTGCTGAACAATACAGAAATAAAACAAACAATAAAAAATAACAATAAAAAACAGCCAGTTAAAAATGAAAAACAAGACATAACAAGAATGTCAAAGAACTACCGGTACTAGGTATTAAAAGCCTGCCTGAATAAAAAGGTTTTAAGATTAGATTTAAAAAACTCCAAATGAGTGATGGAGCGCAAGTCCTGAGGTAGTTTATTCCAGAGACTGGGTGCAACGACAGAAAAGGCCCGGTCACCCCATCGTTTGTAGTTGGTCTTTGGGATGGACAGGAGAAATGTATTAGATGATCTCAGTGTTCTCCTATATTCACGGACAGTTACAAGATCAGTCAAATACAGTGGGGCAAGACCATTGAGACCTTTCAAAGCGAATAATAAAAATTTAAATTTAATTCTAAAATTGATTGCGAGTTAATCAAATTGAGAGATACAGAGTGGCCATGAGATAATTCAACTTTAGTATCAGGATGGTTGTCAATATGTTGTTGTCTGCTTTTGTATTCAAGAGTAGCTTTGTTATTATGCCATGGCAAGTGTATTGTCAATATTAAAACCAGTGTTTCCCCTACCGTTATACAAGGCAAAAGAACAGAGCACCCCAATGGTTTGAATGACAACTTTATCAAGTACATCCTGATGCATGCTCAATAACCCAGGTGTTTTTATTCATCAGCCCAAGCAGCCATCAGAGTGCTAATGATTGTCGTTAAGCCGATGGTCCTCCTTTATCATGGCAAGAGCTGGATCTCACCCAACAAACGTGATGATCCACTATAATAAGGGGCTATTTATAAGACTGAGTTTATTGCAGCTCCTCAGACTGACAAGTCTATTGGATTAATCAGTCCAGAGGACCTGATTTAACTTTATTAGATTTATCAAATAAACTTTATAACTGTAGTATCCAGGAACAGAGGTCTGTTCTTCAGTCTGAAGCCAGGTTTCCACCAAAAGCGTCTTCAGCAGCAAAAATGCTCTCAACGCGCGGTGTTGGCTGCTTGTCAACAGATGTGTGTTCACACCAAACGCGTCTGAAGACGCGCAGTGGGAGGAGCGTCTTGGTCCTTTTCCGGTCGGGTTTGTTTTGTTTTTTGTACACCGGGCAGATAAAATCAGCTGTTCGTGAGCCTCGTTACTACTTGAGTGGGTTTTCTACGAGCCGAACTGCAGCTCCAAAAGTCTTTGTTGAGATTAAAACGTTTTTTTTTGTTTGTTTGTTTTTTATATTTGGGGTGATCGTACGCTCGAGCGGACAGCAACAACTGTAAAAATGCCAAGTTTCTTACCGGAGGCTGGTTTCTTCATGGAGGCTCGTTGGGCTAAGTTAAAAAAGTCCCAAAAAAAGTCCCGTCGTCGTTGCGTCATCACATAGCAGAGTCTCCCCGATTGGTTGCTGTGACGCGTCGAGCAGCCAGAGTTCAATTAGTTGAACTCCGGCAGCGGCTGCTATGGATGCACCGCGTGCGCGGAAAAGAACTGCAGCACTGCTCGAAATGCTCAAAACGCGCCGCGTCACGCTTCGCCGCTCCTCCTTTGCATGTAAACTGGCTGCTTCCGCTGCTCGAAACGCTTTTGGTGGGTAGCCGGCATGAGGAGCTGTATTCAGCTCAGACTGAAGAAGTCTTTCGCATGAAAGAAGAAATATTCATACATTTTTTGTTTTTTGAATGTCCAGAGGACCACACCACTTTTTATATGTTTCTACCTGGATTATTGAGCATGCATTGGGATATCTATATTTTTCTTCATCATTTTATGTATTTGTGCTCATTGTGGTTTTGTTTCTTGATTATTTTTTCTTGTATACTGATTATTTTTAGCTTTGATTTAAAGTTTAACTTTGATTTAAAGCTTTAATTTAATTTAAAGTGTAATTTTTGTTTTGTGATTTGTACGTCTGTGGGTTGTTGAACCAAAGACTCTTCTTTCAACATATTTGAGGGAAATATTCCTGAAAATAATTTTGTCTTTTTATGATTTTTCACCTGAGTTAACTTTAATTAACATATTATTTAATAAAGTCAAAGTGAAAACAGGATTTTATGATAAAGACGACACTGTTTATTTATTTTTAACCTTCACTAATGAAATAACTTATTCTTATACATTAAAAAATATTTTAAAAATAAAGTTTCAAACCTCCATCTTGGACTAAGGTCCTCCCGCCTGCCAGGGCTTGGAATCCGGCCTTTATGAGCATGCGAGGCCAGGGCTCGGGGTCCGGTCTCGTGTGCTTTGTGGGTCGGCAGCTCTATCGGTAGCGCTATCGAAATCACAACTTTACAGAACACACAAATACATACATCATAACGTGGATTTGATAATCCATCACTTCACTGGTTTGACTTTTCCACAGCTTGGTTAAAAACCAATGCAAACATGTAGAGTTAGCAAAACATAAGTTAGAGTAACCGAGTTCCTCTAATAATTTATATCAGCCTCCCAACAGTCAAATAATATATGTAAAATACTCTTAACAGTAATTGCTATATGAAGTGGCAATGAAAAGATGTATACATACCTTGATTTAAAAGGATGGATGTAGATGATAACAGAAGAATGTCTCAGACTCTCACATAAAATGGACGACTCTTCATGTGCTACAGGAGAATCACTTCCTGTATATACGGTGTCCAGTAAGGGACAAACTACTTCAGTGTTTTCCGTTTTACTTAACAGAGTTGAGTTGAAGAAAATTAACATTATCATTTAACATTTAAATTAACATTTCTATTTTCAAACAACACAACAAAGTTAAGTTGATCCAAATAATTCAAGGTTTTTGAGTAATTTAAACATAATACTATATTGTATAGCCAACAATAGGGCCATTTCTGTTTTTTGAGTGAGAACAACTGTGAAAACATAAAACAATAAATGCAAATCATGACAAAAAATATTTGTACAAGCACAACCTCTAAATACAAATGTTATTTAAGTCTTCAGTAAAGTTTAAATTCCTTAAGCAATTGCACAGATGCAGATTTTACAATAACAAATTGCAGATGTGATTTTATTTTCTGGCCACAGCCTTACAGTTTTCTTCTGTACTGAATCAAAGCGTGTCTTTAAACCCAAAATTGTAATAAGATACATGTTTATTTCACTTTGTGTTTCCTTTGAAAAGCAGTAGAGTATAAAAGTAAGCACATATTATGTCAAAACCCCTTTCAATAGACCTCTGATTAGATTACCTAATCTGAACAAAAATGATGATTTTCATAAATGGTCTTGATGATTAGAGCCAATCAGCTGAAAGTAAGCTTTAAACTCCTTCCATTATGCAAAAAGATGTGATTAATAAAGCAGGGGGAAAAAATTAATCTAATATGCGGGTTTTCACTGTCTGCTTGGGTATGAATATCAGTCCCTACAAATGACAACACTATCAGTCACTGGTTTTGGTTATTAGATCTCATTTATCAAACAGTCAAAAGTAAAAATTAAAAAAATGCATGCATAACAATAACAAAGCAATATGTTTTTTTTTCAGGGACCAGACTCAGTATATGTTGTATTATATCAGTGTTATGCGAAACTGAGTGGAAGTTTTGTCATTTAGAATAATATGTTGACTTAGTCTTTCATTACAGACTTTATATTTGTGAAAAAACTTCTTTAAATCTTTTGAGTATGCTTAATGTAATAAGACAGTAATAGTGAGTACAGTATATATGTTTCAAATAGAGTTTTTTTATTAGGCAAATGAAAAATGAGGAAAAATGGACTTGCAGTAGACATCATTTCTCCAACAACATTTAAGATTTTACATTTTTCAACCTGAGTATTACAGTATTTTCATGTGCTTTCCTTACATATCTGCTGTTGTGATACTTTCATGCAAATAAATAAAAAAGAACCAGTATGTATTTTTGTCTTTTAATAAAAATAAAAGAAACATTGAACAAACTATGGAATGTTTACCCTGTGATATCAGACAATTTAATTAAAGTCTGATTAATGCATTAAATCTCTTTTTGATTACAGGTGATGAATAAAGGAGATTAATCCTCAAAAGTAACAAAACAAGACACAATAAACATCTCCCCTGTGCTTTAGTGTTAAATATGGACCAGGAAGTCTAATTTTCACTCCTTCATAGCAAAACATTTGCTGTGAATGTGAATTAGACGGGTTAAGAAACAACGTACATGAACTGTCTCAGCTGGGAATAATAAGGAAAACATAAAGTGGCATTTTACTTATTAAAGTCTTTAAACTCCAATTAAGGTGTCTAATTATATGATACTACCAGAGAAAGATTAATGAAGCTGCTTAGCAGCACCCATCTGCTGGTGACAGCATTGTGTTAAAGTGTGTACACACAGATCTGTGTGTGATTACTTCATAATGTTGCATCAGAGATTATAGCTGGTAAATATGTATACACCTTGAAACCAACAAGCTTCTTGTGTGTCGACAAAAATTACAACTCGTTGTACATATTTCTGTCAGACCTGCAGGACACATTTGCTCCAGTTAAAGATTTGAAAACTCATTCAGAGCTCAACAAAAAGCTACTGAGTTAACCCCCCTCCTCCCTCCCGTCACTTCATGGTTCCTGAGCTGAACCGTTCTCCGCTCCTGCTCCAATCTCGTGGCACCATTTGAAGCATCTGAAGGCTTCAGTTCTCTGTTGTCCTACACTGTAAACCCAAATTAGTAATCATTACTAAAGCAGAATGTGGAAAGCGATTGCGAGGGGATCTCCAGTTTTTACAAAATCAAAAACAAAACAAATCAAGCTCTGTTTACTTAAAGTCTTGTGTCAAAGATAATCTTGTACTAAAACAACTCAAGTTTTTAAAACCATTGTTTACGAGTAATTATCTCAACCATTAATCATATATATCAGTAATCATTACCCATGATGATCAGTATTTGTTTCTCATGTTTATCAGTATTCATTTCTCATCTTTTTTAGTTAGAAATACTAAATGTAAATAATAATAATAATAATAATAATAAATTAGATTTTTTTAACATTACACAATAATTGTCTGTATACTACCTGTTGTTTCTTACACAAAAAATGACAATTTAATTTATTTTTCACAAATTTATTGCAAAAATAGTGGAATAGTAACATTTTAAACATGTAAATCTGAGTACACATTTCACCATGTTCAAGAATTTAAACTTTAGTACAAAACTAAATCTGAGTAAAGTGCTAAGTCAATACAATTCTGCATTTAAGCCTTTACAAAAATGGATTTTCAAACATTTTACTTTGATAGGTGAAATTAAGAATGTTAATATCTTGTGCAAAGGGGAACATGCTTACATAACATCTTATGATCTGAGGTACCCTTTATCATTTACATCATTAATCTGGTCAAAAGACTAACATGGAACCCTTCAATGGCTTCGACATGTAAATTGTCTTTAAAAAAATTGTCCGTACAGTTATTTTATTTGGAAGCCTTAATGATAAAAAAATAAAAATTAAACATAAAAAAATAAAAATAATAATAATAATAAAAAAAAAAAAAAAATTTCAACAAAAAAATTAACTAGCATGGTGGCACTAACAATTGTTTAAAACAAGTAATGATGAACAGGAAACACTCTGATACATGCTCAATAATCCAGGTAGAAAAATCTAAAAAAGCTAAGTCTGGTCCTCTGGACATTCAAAAATATATAAAACAAAACAAAGCAAAAAAATGTAGAAACGTTTCGTCTTTCGTCCGAAAGACTTCCTCAGTCTGAGTTGCTGTATTCAGCTCGTTTCTACATTTATTTATTTTTTGCTTTGTTTTGTTTTATATTTTTTTGAATGTCCAGTGGACCAGACTTAGCTTTTTTAGATGAACAGGAAAGTTTCTCTGTAACAGTTACATTACAACTCTTGTTCCTATTATGTTTGTTTTTGAAAGACGGCTACAAACTAAACTTCAGGAGTAAAACAATAAACTTATAGCTGCTAAATAGGATTTTTTTCCCCATCTAACCAAAAGTAGAGCACCTGCAGCATTTTTACACAAGTTGAATTTTCTGTTTGAATTCTCAGTTTCAACTCAATACTTCCCAAATGGGGGGGGGGGAATACAGTACCTGATGAATGAACAGGAGTGTATTTCTGATTTTCTTTGGGTAGTTTACATGGAGTTCATATGTGAGCCCAAAAAGGAGTCTCACAGCTTCTGGCAGGGTCATGAGCTTTTCCACAAAAATGTCGCCCTCATTGACGATTTTCAGGCTCGCCGGGTGAAGATCTGATGTTGGGGCAGGGGGTGACACCTTAAGGATTCAGCAACAAGGTCCCAACGTCCATTTGGCCAAATAACTCATCACCATCCTAAAGATAAACAAAAAAATAATTGCCATAAATAAAACCATTAGGGAATAAAATTGCTGAACTACAACAGACCACCATGACAGAACAGGAATTGTATCAAATACAGTTTATGCTAACATAATGATAACTACTGTTTGGTCAAGCATTTTGAAATTTTCTAACAATGAACATTGTAAAATCAGTATTGGTCTAAGGACTATTTGAGAGATCTTCTTGGTCATTTTGTCACTATTTGACTGAAATGGGAAAACTTCTAAATTGGTTGTTTTTATATTATTTAATATGGGACCATCACTGTCGTCACTGCACATAAACACAGGGTTAGTCAGGGTGTGATCATGAAGGACAGAATAAGATTCCAGCAGCAGGTCTTTTTCCACAATCCTTTAGAATTCCATACAAATTTTAAAAAATTAAAAGAAAAAGAAATTAGTGTGCTGTTCAACTGGAAAATGACCATCAGAATAATATGTGTACCTGCTTATTAGTGAAGAATGCAGGCCAGCGTTTCATCAGAAGGCTTGGTGTTGATGTATCCACGTCATCCCTCCAAATGTTAGGTCCACATTTTGTTTTGTCTTCTATTTGGCGCACAAATCCACTATGGCGGTTAGACAAAAAAAAGAAAGAAAGAAATTAGTGTGCTGTACAACTGGACAATGACCATCAGAATAATATGTGTACCTGCTTATTAGTGGAGTGCAGGCCAGCGTTTCATCAGAAGGCTTGGTGTTGATGTATCCACGTCATCCCTCTAAATGTTAGGTCCACATTTTGTTTTGTCTTCAATTTGGCGCACAAATCCACTATGGCGGTTAGACAAAAAAAAATAATTAGTGTGCTGTACAACTGGACAATGACCATCAGAATAATATGTGTACCTGCTTATTAGTGAAGAATGCAGGCCAGCGTTTCATCAGAAGGCTTGGTGGTGATGTATCCACGTCATCCCTCCAAATGTTAGGTCCACATTTTGTTTTGTCTTCTATTTGGCGCACAAATCCACTATGGCGGTTAGACAAAAAAAAGAAAGAAAGAAATTAGTGTGCTGTACAACTGGACAATGACCATCAGAATAATATGTGTACCTGCTTATTAGTGAAGAATGCAGGCCAGCGTTTCATCAGAAGGCTTGGTGTTGATGTATCCACGTCATCCCTCCAAATGTTAGGTCCACATTTTGTTTTGTCTTCTATTTGGCGCACAAATCCACTATGGCGGTTAGACAAAAAAAAGAAAGAAAGAAATTAGTGTGCTGTACAACTGGACAATGACCATCAGAATAATATGTGTACCTGCTTATTAGTGGAGTGCAGGCCAGCGTTTCATCAGAAGGCTTGGTGTTGATGTATCCACGTCATCCCTCTAAATGTTAGGTCCACATTTTGTTTTGTCTTCAATTTGGCGCACAAATCCACTATGGCGGTTAGACAAAAAAATAATAATAATTAGTGTGCTGTACAACTGGACAATGACCATCAGAATAATATGTGTACCTGCTTATTAGTGAAGAATGCAGGCCAGCGTTTCATCAGAAGGCTTGGTGTTGATGTATCCACGTCATCCCTCTAAATGTTAGGTCCACATTTTGTTTTGTCTTCAATTTGGCGCACAAATCCACTATGGCGGTTAGACAAAAAAAAGAAAGAAAGAAATTAGTGTGCTGTACAACTGGACAATGACCATCAGAATAATATGTGTACCTGCTTATTAGTGGAGTGCAGGCCAGCGTTTCATCAGAAGGCTTGGTGGTGATGTATCCACGTCATCCCTCCAAATGTTAGGTCCACATTTTGTTTTGTCTTCTATTTGGCGCACAAATCCACTATGGCGGTTAGACAAAAAAAAGAAAGAAAGAAATTAGTGTGCTGTACAACTGGACAATGACCATCAGAATAATATGTGTACCTGCTTATTAGTGGAGTGCAGGCCAGCGTTTCATCAGAAGGCTTGGTGTTGATGTATCCACGTCATCCCTCTAAATGTTAGGTCCACATTTTGTTTTGTCTTCAATTTGGCGCACAAATCCACTATGGCGGTTAGACAAAAAAATAATAATAATTAGTGTGCTGTACAACTGGACAATGACCATCAGAATAATATGTGTACCTGCTTATTAGTGAAGAATGCAGGCCAGCGTTTCATCAGAAGGCTTGGTGTTGATGTATCCACGTCATCCCTCTAAATGTTAGGTCCACATTTTGTTTTGTCTTCTATTTGGCGCACAAATCCACTATGGCGGTTAGACAAAAAAAGAAAGAAAGAAAGAAATTAGTGTGTTGTACAACTGGACAATGACCATCAGAATAATATGTGTACCTGCTTATTAGTGGAGTGCAGGCCAGCGTTTCATCAGAAAGTGTGGTGATGTCTCCACAACGTCATCCCTGCAAGAAGTACTTTTTGTAAACAAATCTTTATATATTGTAAAAAATAAACAATAAAAAACACACTCACTGCAAACTATTTACATTTTGGCCTCCTCTGCTTCCTCCTCTCCTACCTCCTCTCCTGCTGTTCTCTCACATCTGCACAGCTTCGTCTCCACAGCTAGAAGTATCATCACTGGAATCCTTCTGTTGATCCCTTCTAGGTAGACACTCCGTGTCTGAACGAGTTTGCCTGAAGTGAAAAAGAAAAATATTGATTATGTTGAAGACAGACAGACATACACAAAAGAAAGAAATACATGTCAGGGCGCTCGTAAGTCAGGGACTACCTGTACAGCAATAAACGGGACGGGACAGACGAATGACGAAAACTCTTACTTCTTTATTCTATAACAGCAGTATAAAATAGCAGTATAAAATAGTTTTCACTTACTGCTCAAGTAATGCATCATCTTCCCCCATCGATAAAAGCAGCTTAGAATCATCTCGAAGACGCCTCAGTCACTCAAGGAGTTCTTGGACATGCCCTGGTACTAACACAGAATATAAGCAAAATTCACTAAATCACCAGGAATGATTGTAAGAACCAACAGCCCTTGATTTGAATGTTCCCTGTCGAAGTTTAAAAAAAATTAAAGCATGTGGTAAATTATTCTGTATGCAACAGGAAGCTAGCAGAGCTAACTGCTAACAGCATTAGCTCTCTGTGAGGGGCAATTAGTTCTTGTTTTCTACAGGCATTAACTACCGGTACTAATTCAATCAGTCCCGAAATAACAACAAAGGATGATCAACTACAAAGTAGCTCTAATTTAGGGCAAAAATGATGCAGTTGACACTCCGGTGAAACATTATAGCTATCGTTAACATGAGCAAACAAAAACGTTATTTTACCAGCAAGTACAATAAAAACGGAATCAAATTTGAGCACTTAACATGTGTCAATAAACTGTTACATCAACCAGACTGACCTGATTTCAGCACTTCGTCACTGTAATGAGATTTTGCAGCAAACAGTCAGGAGAAACATGGCCTCACGGTTCTTCATTTTTTTCCTTCTTCTTTGTTCACCACACCAGGCAGGTGACGTGTTCACTGACAAGCCCCGCCCCAAACCAGTAAAAACGTGTAAATGAGAGGTGTCGCCACTCAGAGCCATTAGTAAAGAAGCAACTCATTTTGAGCTAGTATGCAATTCACATATTGTTTAGTAATGGTCCCGCCTTTTGCAAAATAACAAAAAGAATAGTAATAATAGCTTGACTTATTATGTAAATGAAAATTTGGGGTTACAGTGAAGGAATGTCAATAAAAGAGAGCTTTTCAGCTGTTGAAGATGGCTTATAACTTGGCATGTTATAAGTCTTTAACTGAATGACATGGTCATTAGCGTGTTGACCAGACGATCATCAGTTCTTTGGAGAAGACCATAGTTTGAGGCTTACTCCAGCAGACACTAAGGAAAACAGGAAGTCAGAGCTCTTTTAAGGCTAACTTGACCTAGAAAGACGTAGCTCTTTCTCATTCGGTCTGTTAGGCCAGGAGCCACTGAGAGGAGGCATAAGTTAGATTAAAAATGTCAGAAAGGATAAGAAAGTTAGTTTAAGACGCCAGTTTCATGATACAGCAGATTTAGAACTTTCTTAACTCATTACCAACATTGTTGTATGAATAAACAAACGTCATCAGAGCATAACATATGGGACCTATTAATGATAATAGCTTGATTATTAAATAGGACAAAAACAAAAGTCTCTGGGTGTCTAGATTGTCCTGAGCTCAAGCTAAAATGAATGAGATAAAGTGTTCCTTTTATCTTCACATGCAAGTTCGAGAGGAGAGGAGAAATCCTCCATGTACAACATTTTGAATTAAGCAGAGTATTTGATTTATCTGACATTAAAATGTACTGATGCTCTTACAAATAAAATTATTCATTTGATAACATTTGAATTAACAAAATTAAAAGAAGTCTCTGGATGACTTAATTGCACCTTTGACACAGCAGTGAAACACAGTTTAACTCTCACAGAATAACACAGCTTAAAAGCACACATCATGAAAATGACAAAAGTTATTCTTTTGATCACATCAGCCTAAAATCAAAGATAGAAATAGTCTCTTTTGGTGACTATATTTATCAGATTACAGCTTAATGAATGATTTTGTAGTAAATGTCTTGCTTTACTGAGAGGTCAGTAAAGGTCATCACTGGACAGTTCAAAAACCTTAATTTGACCCTGGGTAGGTCCACTACATCTCCCCCCTTTTGGAAGCCATCGCCAGTCCTTGGGGATGGGGTCCAACACGAAAGGAAACCTTGAACTGTCTTTGATCTTGAAGTAATCCAGCAAGTGGAAAAGAAAAAATCAAAAATTATAATCCCATAAAGTTTTTGAAATTCCATACTGTTCGGAGGTAATCCCATTGCGAAAAGCTTTTAATCCCTTGGAAAACTGAGTCTGTTAACTCTTGGAAAACAAAGTCTGTGATCCTTTGGGAAACAAAGTCTTATAATCCACAGCGGTAATTCCATAGCAGTAATTCCACAACGATTAGCTTTGTTGATTGATCAGCACCAATTGTTTTCATAATCAGCATGTAGAGGGGATCCCTCGATTGACGCAGAGGAGGCGGCCCTTGGACGAAGGTTGAAGACCAAGCGTTGGAGCTGCAGGTCCCCACATCGAAGGTTGTTGGCTGGTTGGTTTCCAGTCAGTGCCACTCTGGTTCTATGTGTCATGCAATTATGTGGTTTTTTAAGGTGGGCTTATGATTGGGATTTTACATTAAGCCTTACCTATATGCACCTGGTATGTAAGCTATCATGGTTTAGATCAGCTACAATTACCAATTAAGGGGTGGATCAAATCTATAAATTAGGTATAGGGATCTGTACCTATAGAATTTTAGAGGGCTTCTGTAACGAAGGCCTCTAATTCCAAACTATTCCTCCATTCATTACTTAGTTTAGGTTAAACTAAAATAGAAAAATGAAATATAGTTTGATCTAAATGTCTGTTGTCTTTTAGACGCACGACGTAGGATTTGGTATTCCTAATAAATTTTGAAGTCTATGGCGAGACTCATCAAAATGAATAGACAATCTAGAATAGAAACGATCGAATCGGTTCAATTTAGAAATTATGAGACCAGTGTAGTTTATTGTACCTTGAGTAGCTTTAAACTACATTGACTCTTCGACGATTGAGATTTAACAAAACGAACTGCATGTTGGCATAGTTAAATCCATATCATTCATTAACCAATGTTAATACAAAACCTTTTTGGCTGGGAGTGTTCAGAACCAAACAATATCTCAACTAATGACAACAGTAATGACTAAACAACAAGGAAACAACGTTTCACTGCTTCGACACACTCTTGTCGTCAGATTCCAAAGTGCAACACACAAGAAAAACAGGTCTCAACTTTATGACCGAGGTCAAATTAAATCTCGTGGATTTAAACGGTTGTTAAGGTTAGTTTTTTT
>JBBPBX010060309.1:0-21486 GCA_038048925.1 Garcialebias charrua
TGAGATGTGTGGCCGGGTTCTGTTTTCAACTGCTACTTCCTGTTTACTGTAGACATGCGCAGTGCTGACGTCTGACGTAATGACGCTGACGTCTGACGTAATGACGCTGACGTCTGACGTAATGACGCTGTGCGCGGCTTGGTAGAAGCGCTTCAAGCCAGCAGATGGAAACACTTCTGATCTGCATTAATTTGTATTTACATATTTGCGAGGTAGCTCAAAATTCGAAATGAAAATGGATGGAAACACAGCTAGTGTGGTTTTTGTCCTGGTCTTGGGACATTGGACCAGCTCTACACCCTCAGCAGGGTCTTAGAGGGTACATGGGAGTTTGCCCAACCAGTTTACATGTGCTTTGTGGACTTGGAGAAGGCATTCGACGGTGTCCCTCGGGGGACCCTGTGGGGGGTACTCCGGGAGTATGGGGTACCAGGCCCTTTGATACGGGCTGTTAGGTCCCTGTACGACCGGTGTCAGAGCTTGGTCCGCATTGCCAGCAGTAAGTCAGGCTCGTTTCCGGTGAGAGTTGGACTCCGCCAAGGTTGCCCTTTGTCACCGATTCTGTTCATAACTTTTATGGACATAATTTCTAGGCGCAGCCAAGGTGTTGAGGGATCCGTTTTGGTGGCCTTAGAATTGCTTCTCTGTTTTTTGCAGATGTTGTGGTTCTATTGGCTTCATCAGGTCGTGATCTACAGCTTTCACTGGAGCGGTTTGCAGCCGAGTGTGGCGCAGCCAGGATGAGGATCAGTTCCTCCAAGTCCGAGGCCATGGTCTTGGGCCGGAAAAGGGTATAGTGCCCTCTCCGGATCAGGGAGGAGGTCCTGCCCCAAGTGGAGGAGTTTAAGTAACTCTGGGTCTTGTTCACGAATGAGGGAGAACTGGAGCATGAGATTGATAGACGGATAGGTGCTGCGTCCGCAGTGAAGCGGGCACTATACCGGTCTCTCGTGGTGAAGAGAGAGGTGAGTCAAAAGGCAAAGCTCTCAATTTACTGATCGATCTACGTTCCCACCCTCATCTATGGTCATGAGCTTTGGGTTGTGACCGAAAGAACAAGATCTCAGATACAAGCGGCTGAAATGAGTTTTCTCCGCAGGGTGTCTGGGCTCTCCCTTAGAGATAGGGTGAGAAAATCAGTCATCAGGGAGGGACTCAGAGTAGAGCCGCTGCTTCTCCACATCGAGAGGAGCCAGTTGAGGTGGCTCGGGCATCTGGTTAGGATGCCTCCTGGACGCCTCCCTGGTGAGGTGTTCCGGGCACGTCCCACCGGGAGGAGGCCCAGGGGAAGACCCAGGACACGCTGGAGAGACTATGTTTCTCAGCTGGCCTGGGAACGCCTTGGGATTCCCCCGGAGGAGCTGGCCCAAGTGGCTATGGAGAGGGAAGTCTGGGCTTCCTTACTTAGGCTGCTGCGACCCGACCCCGGATAAGCGGAAGAAAATGGATGGATGGATAAATTATGTAAGAAGATAACTTAGTTCGATAGAGAGAAAAGAACACACGGTGTGCACCTTACAGTCTACCTGTGTGTTCATTCTTACAAAATATCATGTATACTTATCTAGAGAAACCCAGTATAGAATACTAAATAAAATCTATTACAGGTGCTGTGGCTTAGTTTGTCAAAGCGCCTGTCTAGTAAACAGGCGATCCTGGGTTCAACTCCCAGCAGTGCCTAGAGGCATTTTTTCATTTCCATTTGGTGGCTGAGCAAATAAATCAGAGTCAGAGAGTCAGAGAGTCTTTATTGTCATTTGCACCGCATGTGGTACATGAGATGAAAACGAGATTATGTACACGAGGTCCCAGTTACATCCAACAACAAATGAAAGAGAAAAACAGTAATAACATCGAGAACTAACTAAGAAAAACATCAACTAGTAATACACTAAGCCTAATATAGTGGGAATAAACAGCAGCACGAACATGAGTTTGTATGAGCAGATGGTCACAGATGGTCACAGATGAACACAGCAACAAGAAAACATATCAGCATCACCATGATGTGATATTTTGCAGTGTTTATTTTAATTTTATTTTTATTTATTCATGAGTCTAACAGCCTCAGGGTAGAAGCTGTTCCTCAGTCTAGTGGTTCTACACTTGATGCTCCTCAACCTCCGTCCTGAGGGGAGTGGGGCAAAGAGTGAGTGTGCTGGATGAGTGAGGTCTTTCATGATACAGGTGGCTCTTTTCCTGCATCTAGAGGTGTAAATGTCTGTGATGGTGGGGAGACTGACTCCAACAGACTTCTGTGCAGACTAGTGCTCAGACTAGCTGCTCAGACTAGTGGCCATGCACCCATAGTTGTGTCCACAAAACTGCTGTCTGTCACACTGACAGTGTTGAACAGTCTTAAAGAGCTCAAATTTGGATGAGAAAAATTAGAATTTTAAAAAAGTCCAGTAAGCAAAAACTTTTTCTACGTAGAAATTACTTTAATTGTCAAGATGTACAAAAACTTGATAGAATTATAGAAACACAGAAAATCATTTAATCATGCCAGAGCAGATGCTAAATACAGTAGTAGGTTGCTAATCTAAGAACAGGTATGATGCTTATAAAAGAGGCGCTGTAGCTTAGATGGCCAAAGCATCTGTATCGAAAACAGGAGATCCTGGGTTCAAATCCCAGCAGTGCCTATGATACTATTATCTCCTGATAGAGAACTGAGTACTCTAGAAGTAGACCTCAGGAGACAATTATATACATTTCATATTAAGTAAGAAAAGAACTTGTTTTTCTAGAGGGAAGAGAGTGCACTTTATAGTCTACCTGTGTGTTCATTCTTACAAAATATCAAGTATACTTATCTAGAGAAACATGGTATAGTATACTCAAAATCATCCATTACAAGTGCTTTGGCTTAGTTGGTTAAATCACCTGTCTAGTAAACAGGAGATCCTGGGTTCAACTCCCAGCAGTGCCTAGCATCTGGCTGGGCAAATAAATGCTCACATTGGTGGCCATACACCCATAAATGTGTTTGCTGAACTGCTGTCTTTCACTGTTGGTCTTAAAGAGCTCAAATTTGAATGAGTGAGAAAAATTTGCACTTTAAAAAAGTCCAGTAAGCAAAAACTATTTCTAGGTATTTTTTTTTTAATGTCAGAATGATCACCAACTTGCTAGAGTTACAGAAACACAGAAAAGTGTTTAATCATGCAAGATCAGAGGCTAAATTGTAGGTTGCTGATCTAAGTACAGCTATATTCTTCAAAAATTAGGTGCTGTAGGTTAGATGGTCAAAGCATCTGTTTGGTATACAGGAGATCCTGGGTTCAAATTCCAGCATTGCTCTTATTACTTTGATTTCTAGAGAACTAAATGCTCTAGACGTAGACCAATTAAGACCATTATAATAAATATATATTATTATGTAACACGATAACTTGGTTCTCTAGAACAAAAAGAATACACTGTCTGCACCTTACAGTCTTGTGTCTTGATTCTTACAAAATAACAAGTATGCTTATCTTGAGAAACCCGGGATAGAATACTCAATGAAGGGCGAGATACACTCGAGCGTCCTCACGATACGCCAATACGCAGCGTACGTACGCCCCGTACGCAGCGTAGCCCCGCGTAGCCCCTCAGGGCAAGTACGCGCAAAAGTATTTTTTTACTACGCATACGCGATTCGCATACGCGATGCGCGGTGTCTGACCTAAACTTCCCCGGCGCCGGACTGTTTTGTATGTTACACAAATGAAATAAATTCCTCTTTTTTATCGCTGATCGGGCCTTTTCTTTTGTTTTTTTGCCTAAAGTCAAGTAACCGCTTCTTCCTCCGTTCACTCGATGAATGAAATGAATGAATTCAGGTCCTACCTGGGTGCGCGATGTTTTATATATTCCCTGGTGGGCTGTGGGCTGCAGGAAAAGCACTCCGTGCTCAGCTGCTCATATTACAACAAGGAGAACGCGAGCGTTTGGAGCGAAAAACTAGCGGAAGTGACGATCGGAAGTGACGGTACGGAGGAAATGACGTTAGAATTTGGAGCGAAAACACGAGAATCTACGCGAGAACGAAAGCCGAGTGTAGCAGCAGCTCCGTATACGCGCATGTACGCGCGTATACGCGCGTATACGGAGTCTGCTTCAGTGTATCTCGGGCTTAACTTGCATTACAGGTGTTGTGGCTTAGTTGGTCAAAGTGCCTGTCTAGTAAACAGGATTTCCCGGGCTCAAGTGACAACAGTGCCTAGCATCTTTCCTAAATGGTCATTAGTGGCTGGGCAAAAAAATGCTCAGACTGGTGGCCATGCACCAGTAGATGTGTCTGAAAAACTGCAGTCTATCACACTGTCACTGTTGAACAGTCTTAAAGGGGACCAAATGTAGGATATATAATTTTTTGTGATGTATCTGTGTGCTATCCAGACCATTTTCAGTCAATTTTATACACAAAATAATGATTATATAATAAAATATCCCCTTTCTAATTCTGCCAAATTTCACTTCCGTTCAAAACAGGCTGTTTATGATAATGAGCTCGGAAGTGCACGCCCGTCAAAACTCTGTCTCCGCCCTCTGTAACTGCCAGTATCTCAAATCTGTTGTTGTTTTAAAATTAGCCTTTTTTTATTACTCGTTTGACTTACTGTTAGTGCTAGCTTAAAAAATAACTTACCGAAAGCTGTTTGTGTGCGCCGCCATTAGCTGCTCCTTTTTATCATGCCCTCCCGAATCCGAGCTCTTCCTCCTCCTTCGGTAACAAACAGCCCGCGTAGCTCCTGCTAGTTGCATGCAGCGCTTTGGTCCACGGCTGCACATCCAATCCAGACAAACGCAAAGAGTGTTTCCAGTTAATTTGTCCATATGAGGCAACCTAACCTCTGACCGGACCGGACCCACACTGTCCTCAAAAGCCAGCAGCTAACTGCAGCCCGATCTCTCCGGAAAAAAAAAAAAAGATGCCGCGACCGGGAAGCGAACCCGTGTCCTTCGGATAACGAGTCCAATTCACTACCTCTAGACCAACCGGGCAGTTATGCAAAAAGCAGTCTTTCATCGTATAAGAAACAATCACAACCACCTACATTTAGAACGCTGAAGTTTTGATTAGATTTTGATGAAGTGAAAGGTATTCTTAAAATAAATAAGTTGCTAATCTGAAAATATATCGATCAGTGGTGCTTGATGGTACAGACTGTCGTCCCGCGAGTAAGTGTGTGTGTGTGCACAGTTTTCTGCCGGCTGCGCGTTGGGAGCGATATTACACTAAAAATTGAACTAAAACGTAAAAATAACAATTATAAAGTATTATTATGTCGATGTATATATCTAGTTTCACCCCGATTTCTCCGAAACAAAAGGCTTTAAATAAAAAGGGGGAAAAAAACGATGCCGTTGACAGGATGCGAACTTTAGTCTCCTGCGTGCCGCTCAAGTGTCGTAACCGCTCGACCAAACTGACAGTTGTGCAAAATCAGTCCTCCATCATATAAGAAACAAGTCCAAACCGCGAGAGTGTGTGTGCACAGTTTCAACGAGACAGAGTTCATTCAAACAAGGTAATAAAACATTCTGGTTTTACTCAAGATGTGCTGCTGGCTGGAGCAGGGCTGAGCCCATAGCCCCCCCGGGGGCTAAATAAATGAATAAATAAATAAATGACCGCCAGGTCAGTTCCTAAACTGCTCGGCAACCGTGACGTTTTTTATACTGAAGTGGGTTGAGCCGCACCAGGGGTTGCTAGGTGAGGGGCTGGACTCAGGTTTGGTGTGGGTTGTGGTTACGGTTTGTGACGTCACAAACCGCAGGAAGTGCAATCGGCCCGTTTCTATCTAAGATAAATAAATCTACTTAGAGTAAATAAACCACTGGGTGCATTTTTTTAGCACTAGGACTGTTTTTTTATGAAGTACATACCCAAAGTTCAGTAAAAAAAACATTAAAAAGTGAATTTTGAATGTGTGGTCCCCTTTAAAGAGCTCAAATTTGGATGAGTGAGCCAAATTTTCAATTTACGAAAGTGAATTAAGCAAAAACTATTTCTAGATAGAAATTACTATAAATGTCAAGATGAACAAATACTTGCTAGAATTACAGAAACACAGCAAATAATTTAATCGTACCAGATCAGATGCCCAAGATTGTTGAGCTACTTGTTCTATGTATAACATTTAGAATATGGGCGCTGTAGCTTAGATGGCCAAAGCATCTGTCTTGTAAACAGGAGATCCTTGGTTCAAATCCCAACAGTGCCTTTTTTTAAAACTTCCAAGTAAACATAATAAAATTGACCTCTTATTCAAAGTATCAACACTGAGTATTTGTATTGTTAATCACAGTTATTGCTTTGTATAACATGGTTCCCTTGAGATAGAAAAATACACAATGTGTGCCTTGCTTTGTATATTCTCGGGTCTTCATTCTTACAGCCTGGGGACTTTAAGTCGGGCTCTCCAATCTCTGGTGCTGAGGTCGCCGAGGTGGTTAAAAAGCTCCACGGTGGCAGGGCTCCAGGGGTGGATGAGATTCGTTGGAGTTCCTTAGGGCTCTGGATGTTTGTGGGGTTGTGTTGGCTTACGCGACTATGCAATTATGTGTGGACATAAAGGGCAGTTCCCCTGGATTGGCAGACAGGGGTGGTCGTTCCCCTATTCAAAAAGGGGGACGGTAGAGTGTGTTCCAACTATAGGGGAATCACGCTCTTAAGCATCCCTGGTAAGGTCTATTCAGGGATTCTGCAGAGGAGGGTCCGTCGGACAGTCGAACCTCGGATTCAGGAGGAGCAGTGTGGTTTTTGTCCTGGTCGTCGGACATTGGACCAGCTCTACACCCTCAGCAGGGTCCTAGAGGGTACATGGGAGTTCGCCCAACCAGTTTACATGTGCTTTGTGGACTTGGAGAAGGCATTCGACCGTGTCCCTCGGGGGACCCTGTGCGGGGTACTCCGGGAGTATGGAGTACCAGGCCCTTTGATACGGGCTGTTAGGTCCCTGTACGACCAGTGTCAGAGCTTGGTCCACATTGCCAGCAGTAAGTCAGGCTCGTTTCCAGTGAGATTTGGACTCTGCCGAGGTTGCCCTTTGTCACCGATTCTGTTCATAACTTTTATGGACATAATTTCTAGGCGCAGCCAAGGTGTTGAGGGGATCCGTTTTGGTGGCCTTAGAATTACTTCTCTGTTTTTTGCAGATGATGTGGTTCTATTGGCTTCATCAGGTCGTGATCTACAGCTTTCACTGGAGCGGTTTGCAGCCGAGTGTGGCGCAGCCAGGATGAGGATCAGTTCCTCCAAGTCCGAGGCCATGGTCTTGGGCAGGAAAAGGGTAGAGTGCCCCCTCCGTGTCGGGGAGGAGGTCCTACCCCAAGTGGAGGAGTTTAAGTAACTCAGGGTCTTGTTCACGAATGAGGGAAAACTGGAGCGTGAGATTGATATGCAGATAGGTGCAGCGTCCGTAGTGAAGCGGGCACTATACCGGTCTGTCGTGGTGAAGAGAGAGCTGAGTGAAAAGGCAAAGCTCTCAATTTACTGATCGATCTACGTTCCCACCCTCATCTATGGTCATGAGCCTTGGCTTGTGACCGAAAGAACGAGATCTCGGATACAAGCGGCTGAAATTAGTTTTCTCCGCAGGGTGTCTGGGCTCTCCCTTAGAGATAGGATGAGAAAATCGGTCATCAGGGAGGGACTCAGAGTAGAGCGGCTGCTTCTCCACATCGAGAAGAGCCAGTTGAGGTGGCTCGGGCATCTGGTTAGGATGCCTCCTGGACGCCTCCCTGGTGAGGTGTTCCGGGCACGTCCCACCGGGAGGAGGCCCAGGGGAAGACCCAGGACACGCTGGAGAGACTATGTTTCTCAGCTGGCCTGGGAACGCCTTGGGATACCCCCGGAGGAGCTGGCCAAAGTGGCTATGGAGAGGGAAGTCTGGGCTTCCTTACTAAGGCTGCTACCCCCGCGACCCGACCCCGGATAAGCGGAAGAAAATGGATGGATGGATGGATAAATTATGTAAGAAGATAACTTAGTTTGAAAAGAACACACAGTGTGCACCTTACAGTCTACCTGTGTGTTCATTCTTACAAAATATCATGTATACTTATCTAGAGAAACCCGAATAGAATACTCAATAACATCCATTACAGGTGCTGTGGCTTAGTTGGTCAAAGCGCCTGTCTAGTAAACAGGAGATCCTGGGTTCAACTCCCAGCAGTGCCTAGAGACATTTTTTCATTTCCATTTGGTGACTGAGCAAATAAATGCTCAGACTAGTGGTCATGCACCCATAGTTGTGTCCACAAAACTGCAGTCTGTCACACTGTCAGTGTTGAACAGTCTCAAAGAGCTCAAACTAGGATGAGTCAGAAAAATTAGCATTTAAAAAAAAGTCCAGTAAGCAAAAATGTTTTCTACGTAGAAATTACTTTAATCGTCAAGATGTACAAAAACTTGATAGAATTATAGAAACACAGAAAATCATTTAATCATGCCAGAGCAGAAGCTAAATACAGTAGTAGGTTGCTGATCTAAGAACAGGTATGATGCTTATAAATGAGGCACTGTAGCTTAGATGGACAAAGCATCTGTCTTGTAAACAGGAGATCCTGGGTTCAAATCCCAGCAGTGCCTATGATACTATTATGTCCTGATAGAGATCTGAGTACTCTAGCAGTAGACCTCATGAACAATTATATACATTTCCTATTAAGTAAGAAGAGAACTTGCTTTTCTAGAGGGAAAAGAGTGCACCCTCTAGTCTACCTGTGTGTTCATTCTTACAAAATATCAAGTATACTTATCTAGAGAAACATGGTATAGAATACTCAAAGTCATCCATTACAAGTGCTTTGGCTTAGTTGGTTAAAGCACCTGTCTAGTAAACAGGAGATCCTGGGTTCAACTCCCAGCAGTGCCCAGCATCTGGCTGGGCAAATAAATGCTCACATTGGTGGCTATACACCCATAAATGTGTCTGCTGAACTGCTGTCTTTCACTGTTGGTCTTAAAGAGCTCAAATTTGAATGAGTGAGAAAAATTAGCATTTTAAAAAAGTCCAGTAAGCAAAAACTATTTCTAGGTATAATTTTTTTTAATGTCAGAATGATCACCAACTTGCTAGAGTTACAGAAACACAGAAAAGTGTTTAATCATGCAAGATCAGAGGCTAAATTGTAGGTTGCTGATCTAAGTACAGCTATATTCTTCAAAAATTAGGTGCTGTAGGTTTGATGGTCAAAGCATCTGTTTGGTATACAGGAGATCCTGGGTTCAAATTCCAGCATTGCTTTTATTACTTTCATTTCTAGAGAACTAAATGCTCTAGACGTAGACCAATTAAGACCATTATAATAAATATATATTATTATGTAACAAGATAACTTGGTTCTCTAGAACAAAAAGAATACACTGTCTGCACCTTACAGTCTTGATTCTTACAAAATAACAAGTGCGCTTATCTTGAGAAACCCGGGATAGAATACTCAATAACTTGCATTACAGGTGTTGTGGCTAAGTTGGTCAAAACGCCTGTCTAGTAAACATGATTTCCCGGGCTCAAGTGACAACAGTGCCTAGCATCTTTCCTAAATGGTCATTAGTGGCTGGGCAAAAAAATGCTCAGACTGGTGGCCATGCACCAGTAGATGTCTGGAAAACTGCAGTCTATCACACTGTCACTGTTGAACAGTTTTAAAGAGCTCAAATTTGGATGAGTGAGCCAAATTTTCAGTTTACGAAAGTGAATTAAGCAAAAACTATTTCTAGATAGAAATTACTTTAAATGTCAAGACGAACAAATACTTGCTAGAATTACAGAATTACAGCAAATAATTTAATCGTACCAGAGCAGATGCCCAAGATTGTTGAGCTACTTGTTGTTCTATGTATAACATTTGGAATATGGGCGTTGTAGCTTAGATGGCAAAAGCATCTGTCTTGTAAACAGGAGATCCTGGGTTCAAATCCCAACAGTGCCTTTTTTTTTTAAATTTCCAAGTAAACATAATAAAATTGACCTCTTTTTCAAAGTATCAACACTGAGTATTTGTATTGTTAATCACAGTTATTGCTATGTATAACATGGTTCTCTTGAGACAGAAAAATACACAATGTGTGCCTTACTTTGTATATTCTCGGGTCTTCATTCTTACAGCCTGGGGACTTTAAGTCGGCTCTCCAGTCTCTGGTGCTGAGGTCGCCGAGGTGGTTAAAAAGCTCCACGGTGGCAGGGCTCCAGGGGTGGATGAGATTCGTTGGAGTTCCTTAGGGCTCTGGATGTTTGTGGGGTTGTGTTGGCTTATTGCGTGGACATCAGGGGCAGTTCCCCTGGATTGGCAGACAGGGGTGGTGGTTCCCCTATTATAAAAGGTGGACGGTAGAGTGTGCTCCAACTATAGGGGAATCACGCTCGTAAGCCTCCCTGGTAAGGTCTATTCAGGGGTTCTGCAGAGGAGGGTCCGTCGGACAGTCGAACCTCGGATTCAGGAGGAGCAGTGTGGTTTTTGTCCTGGTCGTGAGACTTTTGACCAGCTCTACACCCTCAGCAAGGTCCTAGAGGGTACATGGGAGTTTGCCCAACCAGTTTACATGTGCTTTGTGGACTTGGAGAAGGCATTCGACCGTGTTCCTCGGGGGACCCTGTGGAGGGTACTCTGGGAGTATGGGGTACCAGGCCCTTTGATACGGGCTGTTAGGTCCCTGTACGACCAGTGTCAGAGCTTGGTCCGCATTGCCAGCAGTAGGTCTGGCTCGTTTCCGGTGAGATTTGGACTCTGCCAAGCTTGCCCTTTGTCACTGATTCTGTTCATAACTTTTATGGACATAATTTCTAGGCGTAGCCAAGGTGTTGAGGCGATCCGTTTTGGTGGCCTTAGAATTGCTTATCTGTTTTTTGCAGATGATGTGGTTCTATTGGCTTCATCAGGTCGTGATCTACAGCTTTCACTGGATCGGTTTGCAGCCGAGTGTGGCGCAGCCAGGATGAGAATCAGTTCCTCCAAGTCCGAGGCCATGGTCTTGGGCCGGAAAAGGGTAGATTGCCCTCTCCGTGTCGGGGAGGAGGTCCTGCCCCAAGTGGAGGAGTTTAAGTAACTCGGGTCTTGTTCACGAAAGAGGGAAAACTGGAGCGTTAGATTGATAGGCGGATAGGTGCAGCGTCCGCAGTGAAGCGGGCACTATACCGGTCTGTCGTGGTGAAGAGAGAGCTGAGTCAAAAGGCAAAACTCTCAATTTACTGATCGATCTACGTTCCCACCCTCATCTATGGTCATGAGCTTTGGGTTGTGACCGAAAGAACGAGATCTCGGATACAAGCGGCTGAAATGAGTTTTCTCCGCAGGGTGTCTGGGCTCTCCCTTAGAGATAGGGTGAGAAGCTCGGTCATCCGGGAGGGACTCAGAGTAGAGCCGCTGCTTCTCCACATCGAGAGGAGCCAGTTGAGGTGGCTCGGGCATCTGGTTAGGATGCCTCCTGGACGCCTCCCTGGTGAGGTGTTCCGGGCACGTCCCACCGGGAGGAGACCCAGAGGAAGACCCAGGACACGCTGGAGAGACTATGTTTCTCGGCTGGCCTGGGAACGCCTTGGGATTCCCCCGGAGGAGCTGGCCCAAGTGGCTATGGAGAGGGAAGTCTGGGCTTCCTTACTTAGGCTGCTACCCCCGCGACCCGACCCCGGATAAGCGGAAGAAAATGGATGGATGGATGGATAAATTATGTATGAAGATAACTTAGTTCGAAAAGAACACACAGTGTTCACCTTACAGTCTACCTGTGTGTTCATTCTTACAAAATATCATGTATACTTATCTAGAGAAACTCGGTATAGAATACTCAATAGCATCCATTACAGGTGCTGTGGCTTAGTTGGTCAAAGCGCCTGTCTAGTAAACAGGAGATCCTGGGCTCAACTCCCAGCAGTGCCTAGAGACATTTTTCATTTCCATTTGGTGGCTGAGCAAATAAATGCTCAGACTAGTGGCCATGCACCCATAGTTGTGTCCACAAAACTGCAGTCTGTCACACTGTCAGTGTTGAACAGTCTTAAAGAGCTCAAATTAGGATGAGTGAGAAAAATTAGCATTTTAAAAAAGTCCAGTAAGCAAAAATGTTTTCTACGTAGAAATTACTTTAATCGTCAAGATGTACAAAAACTTGATAGAATTATAGAAACACAGAAAATCATTTAATCATGCCAGAGCAGAAGCTAAATAAATACAGTAGTAGGTTGCTTATCTAAGAATAGGTATGATGCTTATAAATTAGGCACTGTAGCTTAGATGGACAAAGCATCTGTCTCGTAAACAGTAGATCCTGGGTTTAAATCCCAGCAGTGCCTATGATACTATTATGTCCTGATAGAGATCTGAGTACTCTAGAAGTAGACCTCATGAGACATTTATATACATTTCATATTAAGTAAGAAGAGAACTTGCTATTCTAGAATGAAAAGAGTGCACCTTATAGTCTACCTGTGTGTTCATTCTTACAAAATATCAAGTATGCTTATCTAGAGAAACATGGTATAGAATACTCAAAGTCATCCATTACAAGTGCTTTGGCTTAGTTGTTTAAAGCACCTGTCTAGTAAACAGGAGATCCTAGGTTCAACTCATAGCAATGCCCAGCATCTGGTTGGGCAAATGCTCACATTGGTGGCCATGCACCCATAAATGTGTCTGCTGAACTGCTGTCTTTCACTGTTGGTCTTAAAGAACTCAAATTTGAATGAGTGAGAAAAATTAGCATTTTAAAAAAGTCCAGTAAGCAAAAACTATTTCTAGCTATAATTTTTTTAAACGTCAGAATGATCACCAACTTGCTAGAGTTACAGAAACACAGAAAAGTGTTTAATTTGATTTGATTTGATGTTTATTCATTCATTTTAAAAGAACAATACAAGACAGTTTCATCAGATACAAGAATACAAGTAGGATAAAATGAAGGGAGCAGAAAGAAGATGAAATCTTATTATATCTGCCCCTTATTTCACAGTTTGTTCAACCAATGATAACCTTCAAACTACATCACAGAATGAATAATTCTACTTAATTTTTCTAACTGTAATACACAAACTACATCACAAAATGAATAATTCTACTTAATTTTCCTAACTGTAATACACAAACTAGATCACAAAATGAATAATTCTACTTAATTTTCTAACTGTAATACACAAACTACATCACAAAATGAATAATTCTACTTAATTTTTCTAACTGTAATACACAAACTACATCACAAAATGAATAATTCTACTTAATTTTTTCTAACTGTAATACACAAACTACGTCACAAAATGAATAACTCTACTTAATTTTTCTAACTGTAATACACAAACGCACTAAGCTACATCATAAGTACAACATAAGTGTAATACACAAACACACTAAGTTACATCATATATAGTTTTTGAGCAAGTCCTTTTTGACCTTTTTCTTAAATGTATACATTGATTTTGCATTTTTAACATCACTCTCCAGAGCATTCCACAATCGAACTCCCTGAATTGAGGTAGACCGTCCCTTTAAGCTGGTTCTGAATTGTGGTTTGATGAATATCTCTGTCCCTTTGAGATTGTAATAACTTTGTCTTTTTATAAAATTTCTTTGGATATTTAAAGGTAATGTGTTATTATGAGCCCTATACATAACTGATAAAATACTATATTCTACCAATTCCTGGAATTTCAATAAGTTTAGCTGAAGAAACAAGGTGTTTGATGGGTGACTGAAATGTTTTCTGGTGATTACTCTTACAGCTCTCTTTTGTAAAATAAAAACAGGCTTTGTAATTGTTTTGCACGCTTTTCCCCAAACCTCAATACAATAGATTAAATGTGGAGCAATGATTGTGTTATACAACATATGCAGAGCTTTATCAATTAAAAAATCCCTGACTTTATACAGTACTGCAATTGATCTAGCTATTTTTGTTTTAATGGAATTTACATGATGTTTCCATGTCAGTTTGTCATCAATGATAACACCCAGAAACTTCACTTCACTCACTTTACAGATCACAACATCTTCAATTTCAAATGGATCGTCATCAACAATTCTCTTTTTGTTACTGAATATCATGTAATTAGTTTTATCTAAATTCAAAGATAATTTGTTTAATTTAAACCAAGTTTGTATTTTTATAAATTCTGTTTTCATCATATCCAAAATCTGTTTTATGTCTTTACCCGAACAGAAAAATGTGGTGTCATCGGCAAAAAGAACACATTTAAGAAGTCCTGACACATTTACCAAGTCATTCACATATAAAATAAATAACTTTGGTCCAAGCACAGAGCCCTGAGGAACTCCACAAGTGATATCACGGAGGTCAGATCTAACATCATTTATTTGCACAAACTGTTTCCTATCTTTCAAATAGCTAGATACCCACTGTAATGCTGGTCCTCTAATACCATATTTATTTAGTTTTTCAAGGAGAATGGTGTGGTCAATGGTATCAAATGCTTTTTTTAGATCAACAAAAACACTAACACAGTACTGTTTATGATCGACAGCATTAGTTATTTGTTCCATTAAATCCATGAGAGCCATTGATGTAGAGTTTTTTTTTTTATAGAATATTTTATTTATAATTTTTCAATAATGACATCACAAAAATCACAATAAGACACAATTCAAACAACAAACATTCTTAAAGTAAATTACACTCACAACAATATAACACAACAACCAAATAACAGGGGCTGAGAGGGGGTGGGTAAGATGAGGGAAGAATATAATCCATAAGGATAAAATAAAATATACATGAATCTGGAATATATCCAAAAGACAGATGTTATCTGATTCGCTCCTATATCTTGTCGAGTCCAGCTCGATAACATGACGGTCAGTCAATCCACTGTGCCGGTAGATTTTGCATATACCTCAAATATGGTTGCCATATTTTATTAAAAGTCCCACCTCTACCTTGCATCCAGTAGGTTATTTTTTCAAGTGTCACACAGCTATTAATCTCTCCCAACCACATTTTAATTGGGATGGCGGCATCCGATTTCCATTTTATTGTAATACATTTCTTAGCAATTGCCAAAAGGACCTCTGTAAGTTTCTTATCATAAACCGTCTTTAAATTTGAATTTGTAAAGTTCCCCAATAAACAAATCTCCGGGTCTATTGGAATCACGGTGCCATGGATGTCTGATAATGTTTCACAAACCCCTTTCCAAAAATCCTGCAATTTAGAGCACTGCCAGGTAGCATGGAGGAACGTTCCTTCCTCCAAGCCACATCTAAAACAAAGATTAGATATACTCGAATTATATCTATGTAATTTTTGTGGGGTGATATATAACTGATGTAAAAAATTGAATTGTACTAATCTAAATCGAGCATTCAAAGTAGAGGTGAGACCCCCCCTGCACAAATCATTCCATAACTGCATCTCAATAGATATACCCAAATCCTTTTCCCATTTAATTCTGGAAGCATCCACACCAGATATAGTTAAAGTTGACATAAGTACTGTATACACCCTTGAAATTATTTTACTTAATGGCTGCTTAGCATAACACATTTCCTCAACTGGAGACATACACGGTAACTTCCAACTTCCTTTCTGATCAGTTCTTATAAAGTCACGAATTTGGAGATAGCCAAGAAAATCATTATTCGTCAATTTAAACGTATCTTTTAACTGTTGAAATGACATGAATACTCCCTTTTCATAACAGTGCTCCAGTTGACAGATACCCTTTTCCTGCCAGGATCTAAAGGTACCAGATTGGAGAATCTTCGGTAACAATCCATTTCCCCATAATGGGGATTTAGGGGAAAGAGAACTCTTTAGCCCAAACAGTTCCCGAATTTTAATCCAAATTTGGATCGTCTGAATTATTAATGGATTGTCAGTTTCCTTCTTAATAGTTTTATTATCCCACTTATAAAGCAAATTTAATGGCACCTCCTCTTTTATCTCTGTTGTCTCAATTTTGAGCCACGACGGATGAGCCTGCACTTCAAACATCTGTGCCAAGAACCTAAACTGAGCTGCATAATAATAGATTTGAAAATTAGGGAGCCTAAGACCTCCATCCTCATACTGCAGCGATAATTTATCCATGCTAAATCTTGGTGATTTACCGTGCCAAATAAACTTCCTAAATATTTTCTTAAGAGATATAAAGAATGCGTTTGGAATGTGAACTGGGAGTGATTGAAACACATATAGAAACCTAGGGAGGATATTCATCTTAATTACATTAATTCTACCAAATAATGTGAGAGGTAAGTCCATCCATTTTCCTAAATCCTCAGTCACCTTCTGAAGAAGACTAGGTAAATTTAATTTAAAGACATTTTTGAGGTTACCATCTACATATATTCCTAAATATTTGAAGCCCTCAGGAGACCATTTGAAATTAGACACATTTTTAACTTTATTATGGTCAAATACGGAAATCGGTAAAACCTCACTCTTTTCCAAATTAAAGGGGACCAAATGTAGGATATATAATTTTTTGTGATGTATCTGTGTGCTATCCAGACCATTTTCAGTCAATTTTATACACAAAATAATGATTAGATAATAAAATATCCCCTTTCTAATTCTGCCAAATTTCACTTCCGTTCAAAACAGGCTGTTTATGATAATGAGCTCGGAAGTGCACGCCCGTCAAAACTCTGTCTCCGCCCTCTGTAACTGCCAGTATCTCAAATCTGTTGTTGTTTTAAAATTAGCCTTTTTTTATTACTTGTTTGACTTACTGTTAGTGCTAGCTTAAAAAATAACTTACCGAAAGCTGTTTGTGTGCGCCGCCATTAGCTGCTCCTTTTTATCATGCCCTCCCGAATCCGAGCTCTTCCTCCTCATTCGGTAACAAACAGCCCGCGTAGCTCCTGCTAGTTGCATGCAGCGCTTTGGTCCACGGTTGCACATCCAATCCAGACAAACGCAAAGAGTGTTTCCAGTTAATTTGTCCATATGAGGCAACCTAACCTCTGACCGGACCGGACCCACACTGTCCTCAAAAGCCAGCAGCTAACTGCAGCCCGATCTCTCCGGAAAAAAAAAAAAAGATGCCGCGACCGAGAAGCGAACCCGTGTCCTTCGGATAACGAGTCCAATTCACTACCTCTAGACCAACCGGGCAGTTGTGCAAAAAGCAGTCTTTCATCGTATAAGAAACAATCACAACCACCTACATTTAGAACGCTGAAGTTTTGATTAGATTTTGATGAAGTGAAAGGTATTCTTAAAATAAATAAGTTGCTAATCTGAAAATATATCGATCAGTGGTGCTTGATGGTAGAGACTGTCGTCCCGCGAGTAAGTGTGTCACACACTTACTCGCGTGTGTGTGTGTGTGTGTGCACAGTTTTCTGCCGGCTGCGCGTTGGGAGCGATATTACACTAAAAATTGAACTAAAACGTAAAAATAACAATTATAAAGTATTATTATGTCGATGTATATATCTAGTTTCACCCCGATTTCTCCGAAACAAAAGGCTTTAAATAAAAAGGGGAAAAAAACGATGCCGTTGACAGGACGCGAACTCTAGTCTCCTGCGTGCCGCTCAAGTGTCTTAACCGCTCGACCAAACTGACAGTTGTGTAAGAGCAGTCCTCCATCATATAAGAAACAAGTCCAAACCGCGAGAGTGTGTGTGCACAGTTTCAACGAGACAGAGTTCATTCAAACAAGGTAATAAAACATTCTGGTTTTACTCAAGACGTAAAAGTGAAGACCAGATCAGTCACCTGGGCCCTGCTTGCTTTTCTGTTGCCCTGAAGGCTGTAGGTTTGGAAGAATTTGGAGTTAATTAAGTTCTGTTTAATTTCTGTCCAGTTTTATTAAAAAGTTATTTAAATCAAACTAATTACACAACAGAGTATTTAACATCAGGGTGGATGCTCAGTGCTTTATTTATGGTTATTTAAGTCTGCGTTATGTAACGGTTTGATGATCCTTGTCACATATTTATTTAGGTTTTTTGTGTATTTATTGTCTAAATAAATAAATAAAAAAGATTTTGTCGCTGTGTTCTTTCAAATAGAAAATTATTTCACTGCATGTTCATGAAGAATAAGACAAAGCAACAGTACTGTTCATCCAATCATCATTTTAATGTTTGCATGAAAACATGGTGACTATGAGAACATCCTGTGTTCCTGGGTTCCTCTTCTTCGGACGTAGAAGTACACCTCTGGGTGTAAAATCCTCATCGGAAGCCCATCGACAATGTTTCAAAACTCTAGATGCATAACACAGATAAAATGTAACACAAAGTAAGAGCTACACATAACTTATTGAAAGGGTTATACATAATTTACGATACTTTATTACAAATACGCAAAGATTTGAGAAGCAAATAGTCTATCCTTACCGGTGTTTTGACTGCGCCGACGCCATTACAACTGTGTTTACATGTATGCGCGTTCACGAGACAGCCAAGCTGTGGGGGAGGAGCTAAGGAGGCGGAGTTGCAGGTCACCCAGAGTGCAAGGGGGAGGAGGGAGAACGGTCTCTGTTCAAAATTTTTCTAAGTTTCAGGGCTTTGCAGAAATCGCAGATAGTACCTTTAAACATGTTAGTTAGCTAGTAGTGTCACTTTATTAGCATGTTAGCTAGCTCTGCAATCATGACTGGTTTAAAATGATCTATTTCTGTCTAATTCAGCGTTTTAAAATATTCAGTACAGCTTCAATTTTGAAAGTTTTTTTTAAAATGGTAATTCCACTGAACTCTCAAAATATAGCCTTTTTTTCCTGAGAGATTGACGGTTAATCTAAAATTATAGATCCTTTGTCAAAGACTGCAGCATAAATGGTGACATTGTGGTGGACCACTAGGGGGCTCTACTCACACCCAGTGGACCGAATGTGTTACAGGATGCTTTTATTGTGAAAGGTCCAGAGGACCGGATGTTGTGTTGGTATATAAGGCGGTGTTGGGTGGTTTTCCCGCCAGTTTGTAGTAGGAGTTGATTAAAGTGAAGAACTGCATCCCGTCTCCTGTGTCGTCTCTTCACCACCTCCTACACTGGTGACCCTTGTGAATTGAAATGACGACATCTGAAGGTCAAGCCAGCTCTCCTCAGCTGTCCGCGGTTGTGGAACCTCCACCGGCGGCCCCGCTCGCTTTTGCGGTGGCCGTTAAAATCCCGGACTTCTGGCTGCACGCACCTCGGTCGTGGTTCGCCCACGTCGAATCACAGTTCGCTCTTCGCGGGATCTCTGCAGACGACACCAAATACCACCATGTGGTCGCTTCACTGGACCCATTGTCCACCCAGCGGGTAATGAGCCTGCTCGAAGACCCTCCTGCACAAGGAAAATACGACGCCCTCAAGGAGCTCCTTCTGCAGCGTTACACGCTCTCAGACGCGGAGCGCGCCGAGAAACTGTTTTCCCTCTCCGATTTGGGCGATGGCACAGCTCTTGAGCTCATGGAAGGAATGTTGTCTTTGAGGGGTTCAGCTGACTGTGAGTTTCTCTTTCTCCACCTCTTCCTCCGCCGGCTTCCGGCTCCAGTGCGCACAGCCCTGGCCAACTCCCCGTTTCTGCAGCAGAAGGATTACCGCTCGCTGGCCCGCGAAGCCGACCGCATCCTGCTGGCTGCGAGGACGTTCGCGGTCCAAGCGGCGGTCCCCGGATCTCCAGCGGCGCCCGAGCTTCGAGCATCGCCCTCAGCGCCGGACGAGCCAGTGGTCGTAGCAGGAGTCGCCCGCAGGCGGTCAGGGGCCGCCCTTTGTTTCTACCACCAGCGTTTTGGCGCCAAAGCACGACGGTGCGTCCCACCGTGCAGTTTCAAGCCGCAGGGAAACGAGAACGCCAGCAGCCGCTAGCAGTCGCGGCCGTTGGCGAAAAGGAAAGGCTGCTTTTCATCGAAGACTCGAGGTCGGGGAGGCGGTTCCTGGTGGACTCCGGCTCGCAGAAGAGCCTCGTTCCCCCGACTGGCTCCGACAGGTTGGCAGAAGGCTGCGGGCCGCAGCTAACCGCGGCTAACGGCTATCCCATCAAGACGTTTGGCGAAAGGTTGGTGACTGTTCGTTTCCATGAACGGGACTTCCAGTGGAACTTTGTGGTAGCTGCTAGCTCAGTCCCTATTTTAGGGGCTGATTTTCTTTGTGCTCACGGGCTCCTGGTTGATTTAGCTAACAGACGTTTGATCGACGCTGTGTCTTTTTCGTCACTGCCTTGTGAGACGCGAGGAGCTGGGCCTTTAATGCATGCTAACTTTTTAGCTTCGGGTAATGTGTTTCAGCGTTTATTGTCTGAATTCCCCTCGCTGACTGTTCCTGATTTTGCAAACACAAACACAAAACATGGGGTCGAACATTATATTCCCACAACGGGCCCCCCGGTGTTCGCACGTGCACGCCGCCTTGATGCTACTAAGCTAGCAATAGCACAGGAAGAGTTTGCTAACATGGAGCGTTTAGGCATCGTGCAACGCTCAAACAGTCCGTGGGCCTCCCCCCTCCACATGGTGCTGTAAGAATTATGAGGAGGTCAATATTAATACTGATCTCCTTTTTATCTTAATTAATCTACTTATTCAGATTGAATAGTAAATTCACGGATTCTGTTCTTTTTCAGTTTACCCAATATTTCTGTGATCTTTATGATGGATAAATACACAAAGCCATTAAGTGACAAAGACGTTAACTTAGTTTGATATGTCAAAGAGACACTATCATTTATTTAAAATAAATCAACTAAATTAACACCATTACACTTGATTGACATGATTTCACTTTCTTTCAAATTAATACGTCAGCACACTTGAATCATAACACAACAGACATAAATATTGGATGTTAACATATTTAGTCTGTGGGCTCTTCAGCTTAAAATAGTTTCCAGCTTAGATAGAGAGGGAAAGATTTAGGAGGAGAAATTTATGGAGGAAGAAAAGTTAAGAGTCAGGGAGTTATCTTGATGTGTTTTAACCAGAAACATGGCAGTTCTCCGGCCGATTAAAGCTACACGTTGGTACCCTTGGCAAAGCATTTGACGACTTGTTACCTCGTGAAGATGGTCAGTCTCCCTCGGTCCAGTTTGGTCAGTTCGTTTACCATTCTCAGCGTCTCCAGACGTGCGCCTTGACTCGAACCGAAAGTAACGGCAGCTCCTGGTGGTGTTTCCAAGATAAGACGTTCCTTAAAGGAATGTCAATAAAAGAGAGCTTTTCACGGCTTGAAATAGATTTATAACAGGCATGTTATAAATCTTTTAACTGAATGACGTGTCCATTAGCGTGTGACTAGACGATCATCAGTTCTTTGGAGAAGACCATGGTTTGAGGCTTACTCCAGCAGACTTTTGGAAAACAGGAAGTCAGAGCTCTTTTAAGGCTAACTTGACCTAGAAAGACGTAGCTCTTTCTGATTCAGTCTGTTAAGCCAGGAGCCACTGAGAGGAGGCATAAGTTAGATTAAAAATGTCAGAAAGGATAAGAAAGTTAGTTTAAGACGCCAGTTTCATGATACAGCAGATTTAGAACTTTCTTAACTCATTACCAACACTGTTGTATGAATAAACAAACGTCATCAGAGCATAACATATGGGAC